>JAJIZL010032553.1:8562-18747 GCA_023969395.1 Amblyomma maculatum
AAACGGCGGTGCAAGGTCGCGGCCTGAGAACTCTTTCATGGATAGCACAGTGCGGAAACTGTCGGCTACCCTTGTGTTTGGTGCATCATAGCCATAGTTGCCTTTGCGCAGTAAAATCCCATATAACAAACTAACTAAAACTGTCGGGTATGCGGTGCGCCGTACACATGCGTGTATACACATTGGCTTAGAGTCCACGCACCGCGGAGATAGGGCAACCGTGTTGCGGAATGTGAGCTTCGGGTATTTTTTTTCAATTTGTTTCGACAAACACAGCACTGGAATATTGGATTATGAATACCCAGCCTGCGTTATATTTGAAGCCACCGAACAAAATAAAATGAGTGGAGCTGCAGACTCTTAAAAAACTGCCTTATTATTATTATTTTCGCCCAGAAGGGCTTTTTCTGTGCACGTCCATAGTTTAGGCATTCAGCAGTGGAATAAACTTTAAGCGAGGCATCGAAGCGCTGCTGCCTTTGATGTCTGCTGGAGATCACCTACGACCTACCCGTAAAAAAATTAAGTTCGTTATACTGTTTAGCTATACTTAAAAGCGCGACTTCTCCCTTGAAGCGCCAGAGGTCGCCAGGCTTAGCGAACCTAATTCCTGATAACCTATTAGCTTACAGCATTCTTTTCAAGGTCCGCTGTAGTTGTCACAAATATTTATATGCTAGCAGCGTGTAAACCACGGGTCAGGATATGTTCTTTGTTCAAGCGATAGTATTAGACGGCTTGGCAAGAAGGAATGCGTCTACTGCCATGTGTCAGTTCCCACCGAGTCAAGAGTGTAGAGACGAAGGAGGGAGGACGAGTGAGGAATTGAAGTAACAACAATAATGGAATTGAAATAGTACTGTAATTTGAATAGAAAATCGAATTAGTTTCAAGCGGAACTTTCCGATTGCTTTGACGAAATACTTGCCTTGCTGCAAAGCCCGCGTCCAATTAAAACATAAATGTTTATTCAGCTTAAAATAGGCGGCTTTTTCGGGAAAGTAATACCAAAATTGGTGGTTGCAGACAACAAGTTAATCACGCTAACTAGCACGCTGACGAATGAGACCTCAATAGTTACCCTTTCAGTTATCACTGACAGGCACCTGTTTGCAATCAGACATTTGTGGGCGGCAATCAGTAATAGCCGTATCTGTTTTTAGAATTTAGAAGGCGCGCGATTACTAAAGGCACTATAGCGGAACAAAATTTGGTGACAACTTGCGCAACTCGAAAATCGAGCACCGGCTGTTTGCGCATGTCCATCAAACCTCGTCACTTATATTCGTCCTCATATACGTTTCACATATTTTCCCGTCCCCGCTTTGTGACTCGCTGCTGCTCGCTTCTATACTCACTGCTCTTGCTGGGTACCGAACCAGAAGATCACGTGATACGTGATCTGCATGCTGAGTGACGTTCACTGGCTGGCGTTGCTTTGCGGGCAACGCGGGTGTGCGAGTGTCGAACTGCTCGAGATATAACTGAAATTTGTTCAGTTACAGCGCCAGGTGTAGTCGCGCCTTGGAAATTTTGAATGTCGGCGTAGCACTGTCGAAAACCTCGGTATACATTTTATACAGGATTCGGTTACCAGCTTATTGTATAGGATGAACCTGCATAAAACTGAGTTGAGCGGACATGCAAGATCACCGTATATTAGTCGGTGGCGCTGGCTTGTGTGAAAAAAAAAAAAAAAAAAAAAAAAAACAAGAAGAAAAAAGCACCAGACCTTGCTTCGAAAAGACATCCAGAGCTGTAAAATAACGCGGCTGCATAAAAAAGAAACGGAAAAATTGGGCTGAGGCAATTAGGACTGCTTACGTGTGGAATGTGAGAGGATATGCGCATGTGGCACTCGTTCGAGTAATGCACGTGAGCTGCTTCTGCTGCTATTTCACAAAGTAGCGCTTCTCCGTTTTCGTTGGCCACCAGTCCCCACCATTCGGAACTTAATGTGACGAACAGCATGAGATACATCTGTTCGCTTCAAATCAAAGCACACACAAGAGCGACTGACGCGCGAGCGACCGAGCGCCCCCCTTTCATATACCGCAGCTTGCGCGGCGCCAAAAGCTCGAGCCCCGCCAGAGTGGCGCAGTGGTTAGGGCGCTCAACTACTGTGCCCAAGGACGCGGTATTAAATACAGGCCTCGGCGGCCGCTTTTCGATGGAGGCGAAAATCTAGGCGCCCGTGTGCTGCGCGATGTCAGTGCACGTTAAAGAACCCCAGGTGGTCAAAATTTCCGGAGTCCTCCACTACGGCCTCTCTCATAGCCTGAGTCTGTTTCGGACGTTAAACCCCACAAACCAAACCAAGCAAACCACTCTCATAGGCGCAGCGATCTAACGTTACCTGTACCGCGATGTCCTCTCTCTCTCCCCTCGCGTAAGAGCTGACGCGGTACACGCAACTATCACGTCACATCTGGCAGGATTCCCTTTCCCGTCGTGCGATCACATGTGGCCGCATGCTGTGCGAGCAAAGCAGCGATGCGCCTCAGTGTGCGTTGGAATACTTCTGAAAATATAATTCATTAAAACAAATTTTCGGTGTCTCTCATAGCTAGAGTCGCTTTGGGACGTTCAACCCATAAACCAAGCAACGCGTACGCCACGAAAGGTCGTTTATACGAAGCGTGTCAGAGGGCCACCTGATCGCCACCAAAAAGAAAAAAGAAAAGAAAAACGGAACAACGGAAAAAATAAATACGAGAAGCAAACGCTAAACAAAAACACGATGATGCGCATATGACTTACTAACGCGTGTTTGGGATGCGGCATGAAAAGGCGGTTTAAAGGCGCTATCGCGTCTACTCTCAGTAAGGAGAAGCTTACGAATCCTCCTAATTTTGTTATTGTCCTAGAAGGTATGTAATTCTTGCTGCATACTGGGATATCTCGCGCAAGAAATACGTGTTCTATTACCTCATTTGGCTTCACATGAGGACGGCGAAGCAGCGACGCCGATAACTGCCGATTAAGTTTTATAGATGTGTAAACACTCACTGAGAAAGCGTTGCACTAACAGCTCAGCTGGTTCTTTTAATAACTGCAAGAGCAAAGGAAAGGGAAGAAATTGTGCAAAACAAGGTGCGTTATTTTATTTCCTCCATACTGCATGTAGTTCACCCGTTGCTGCCATTTTTGCAGCGCTCTTTCTACTGGCGGAGTTTCTCAAAGCGGGCCTTCCCAATATAGGAATTTGGTTGTTTGTAAATTGTAATTTCGTTTATGAGAAAGGAAAGGCGCAGTGTCTGTCCCACTTCACGGTAGACCCCTAGACTATGCCGTAAGGCAAGCAAGGAAAGTGGGAATGAAAGGAGAAAGAGGTGCCGTTGTGGAGGGTTATGGGATAATTTCGACCGCCTGAGGATCTTCGACATGCACTGAGATCGCACAGCACACGGATGCCTCACCCTTTCGCCTCCATCGATACGGGGCCACTGTTTTTGGGTTCGAACCCGGGTACTTCGTTTCAGTAGCGGAGCCTCTTAACCACTAAGTCATCACGGCAGGTTTTAGAAAAGGAAAGGCGCATTGCCTGTCTCACTTCTCGGTGGACACCTTTTTGAAATTAACGGCATATACAACTGTAGGCACATATGTCATTGGTCTGAATCTTTGTCGCAATCAAGCCTCCTACTTCATTATCCGATGGATGCTAAATTCTAAACGCAATGATACAAAAAACGGTTGCGTCACAATTCTGATAAGAAATCTCTTGATATTTTTTTTTTTTTTTTTTTTTTTTTTGTCTTCCTGTTCAAGCCACTCATGAGGCCAACTAAGGTCTAGTTTGGTTTGTGGGGTTTAACGTCCCAAAGTGACTCAGGCTATGAGAGACGCCGTAGTGGAGGACTCCGAAAATTTCGACCACCTGGGGTTCTTTAACGTGCACTGACATCGCACAGCACACGGACGCCACTCCGTTTAGCCTCCAACGAAAAGCGGCCGCCGAGTCCGGGATTCGATTCTGCATCCTTGGGAACAGTAGTCGAGCGCCGTAACCACTGCGCCATCTCGGCGGGGTATTAAGGGAATAAGTGATCTCCCCTTAAAAACCTACAGAGAACAGGTGGGAAACGAAGGGGAATCGTTCCTAGGAAGTCGATTTCGGGCTGCTGCAGGTGGAAGCAGCCAACATGCACGTCACCTTTCTCCTCCCTTCCCTGCCTAGTTCCTCCCGGGTCGCTACCTTCGAGTTTTGCTGACTTCCATGTCTCGTTCCGCTTGCTTGTCAGCATACACGTGTGTTTACTCATAAAATTGTCCATGTGCTTTCGTCACTTGACAGGCTCGTGCTGGCCGCGTTTCGCCGCTTGGGCCTGCGTTCAAAAGGGAGCGCTCTAGAAGAATGAGCACGCCTGTTCATTCGTGGATCATTCCCTGCAAATAAACTTGGGCTTTTCTCCTTATCGTGCTTGTTTTTAGCCATTTTTTCTCTCTTTATTTGTTTTTTTTTTTGTCACTCAGCATGCTGTTTCCGACATTCACAATAAAGTTTTCTTATCCGAGGGACCTTCAGCTGACGTGCAATCGCAAAGTAACTAGGCGTACCTCTTGCCGTGTCCGCACTGCTCACTTCTTCTCAAGAGAAATCGTGGTTTTGTATGTCAAACGGTATTGCACTTTTTTTTCCGCTTATTACAAAATCAGTCACAGAATTTTTTTTTTTCATGTATATTACTTTTTGTGGGGTTCACCGTAAGTTTCTTCCTTCTTTTCCTTCAGCGGCTTTCGGCTTCGATTTTTGTTCAGTCTTTTCACTTGGGTAAAACCCGCTAGCTCTGTACGATCACTCCTAGGTTTCCTCCATGCCCTTTTCGTCTCTTCACTTTTTTGTTCTCGGCGCATTTGGGAGCTCGTCTCGTTGGAAGCGAGCGTTTGTCCCGACGCTTCCCTCATTCTGTACGTAGATAGCCGAGCGCTGCGCGAATGGGTGGCCCTGCCTTTGGGCGCGCTTTAATTTTTTTTTCTTCCTACTTCGACCATCGTCGTTCTCTACCTACACACTTCCGCAGCGACTGTACAATACAAGAATCACAGCTGCAAAATGGTCAGCTCGAAAACGCATCAGGGCAAACGACCTGGGCCAAATGAAAAGGGCTTTTCCTACAAAGGTATACCGCGCAACACTATAATAAAATCACCGCAGGAACGTTTGGGACCCCATCCAGACTGCTGGCCTAGAAATCTTCGGCAGGAAAAAGAAATATAATAACGTGAATGATACTTACAGGCAAGCAAAAAAAAGAAACGATGGAAAGATATCTTTTCCTTGAAAACTGAGCTGCAAACCGTCCTGTGTTGGAACGATGGAGGAGCTAGAGTGAATGGGGCTTTACAGAGTAAGCTGCAAGATACGAGGCAGCACGGAGCTCTTTTTTTTTTTTTTCTTTTGGCGGTTGTCTGCTCACCTGCGACATGATGCCACTGTGGCACCTGTTCATTTTGAACGATCATTATGGACTGAAGCAACAAAGCCATCTTCTCGTGGCCGTTTCTACTTGTGAGCTATTCGAGCGCAGTGACTTCGTTCAAAACATTGGCGCTGACGCACCAAAGCACGAGACCAAAATGAAATATTCTGGGATGATGTCACGGCCTACAGCCTCCAAAAAGAGAACATATCGACTCTAATAGCATAGCAAGCGCTGTTTCAATAGTTGAAGGGAAGTTTGCAGCGAAGCATACAGTACAACCCAGTACACTGCGATGAGAGGACTGACATGGTAGGTGAGTTTGCTCAGCATCCTAACGAACAGCTATTGTGGGCCTCAGGATCGCTCAGTCTGCTTTCATGTTGCCTTGCCCACGAGAGCTACTTTGCGTGGGCGATTGTTTCATGAAAAAAGTAAATGTGTATAAGATGCAACGTAAATAAAAAAAATGCAGGGTGTACTTTGGACCACTAAAGTGTGGTGAGGCGAAAACCTTTATAGCGGATACGTTTCTCACCTGCCCTGCATGGCTTAGTCTGTTATCGTGTTCGGCTGGTGATCAAAGGGGTATAGGAGTTCGGTTCCTGTTGGAGCACGATTTTTTTTTTTTTATTAAAGGGTAAATAGTGCGGCTTTCGAGGAAGCGGCAAATGAAAAGCGCAGCACGGACGCCTGTATCGGACGCGCGGCGGCGCCGGTGATGTCATCGGTGAATGCCTGACGATGTCATGACCAGCCGGGACGTCATGGTGGCGTCACTTTCCGGTTATTATACCTCAAAGTAAGGAATGTTATGATGACTTCATACCCGGTCATGGTCGATGGCGTCACCAGGAGATGACGTCACAATTCGGCGGTATCCCGCGAAATCTCGCGAAGAAGTGTGACATTTCGCGAACGGACAGCCCGGCGAATCATGAGATGTAAAAGGCTTTCGCCTTACTAGTTGCGTGATGCCAAAGACGCGCAAGGCCGTCGCCCTGCTGTATTCTAACTGTGGCTTTCCTTGCGCGCAGACTACTCATGTCCGGCATACGAAGGCGGCAGCCCAGGCCTGGCCCCTGTGACGGTGCTTCCTGGCGGCGAACCCAGCCCTGTGGAGGCCAAGGAGTACCACGAGCTGTCACCCGCCTTCCAGTTCGACGCCAACGAGAACGTGGCCAGCAATGTGGACGTGGTGTCGTCCGAGCCGAGCACCCCTCTAGGCGAGAAGGCACCCCTGGCCGATGGCCGCAGCCGGCGCAAGGTGCGCGACAGCTCTCCGCGTGTTAAGCGCAGCCCCGAGCGGCCTCGCTACACGTGTGGCGAGTGCGGCAAGCACTACGCGACCTCATCGAACCTGTCGCGCCACAAGCAGACGCACCGCAGCCCGGACTCGCAGCTGGCCAAGAAGTGCCCCACGTGCGCCAAGGTGTACGTGTCCATGCCGGCGCTGGCCATGCACGTGCTGACGCACAACCTGAGCCACAAGTGCCCCGTGTGCGGCAAGGCGTTCTCGCGGCCCTGGCTGCTGCAGGGCCACATGCGCTCGCACACCGGCGAGAAGCCCTTCGGATGCGCCCACTGCGGCAAGGCGTTCGCAGACCGCTCCAACCTGCGCGCCCACATGCAGACGCACTCGGGCCTCAAGCACTTCCGCTGCGCGCGCTGCCACAAGTCGTTCGCGCTCAAGTCCTACCTCAACAAGCACCTCGAGTCGGCATGCTTCAAGGAGGACGGCTGCGTCTCCTGGGCCGCCGACGATTCGCTGGATGCCCTGCCGCCCTTGTAAGCTGTGGCCATGGAGACCCAGCCGCTGACGATTCGGTCGCCCATTCTGCCCCAACCGGCAGGCCACCAAACAACGCCCTCCTAATCAACGAATCTGCACGATGCAGCGCGGTCCTCGCCACTGTTGTTAACTCTCTTGGTACTCGGTCGCAGCTCACTGAAAGCACGAAAACGCCGGACACGCTGATGTCAGGGTCCGCGGGTTTCTGCCCAATCCGCAGGGACGGTCTATGAATATTCCATGGCCGCATAAGCACTTCAACGGGGGACTCCGAACGATAGTCATTCCATGGCATTGTACAATGCAAACATTTCATCATCCACTAAAAACACCCTTGAAAGTCAAAGTACCACCGCCGGGTTCTCCACCACGTTCCTCGCTGTTGTTAGGCCGCAGCCACGAAAAGAAAAAAAAAATTGCGTCTTGCTTTCTGTTCGGAGTGTTCTTGTGTTTCCTTTCGCTAGCCGTAACGAGTCCGAAGCAGCAGCAATCTTCGATTCGTAATTGCCTTTCCGCACTAGCGTTTGCGTTGCAGTCCAAGGCCCCTTGGTCAAAGCGCAAGTGCCCCGGCTGGGAAACGTGCAGGAGGCAGCGGTTTTGCGCCATTACGAGATGGCATATACTTAGCGCCGCGGTATAACGGGAGGAACAAATGTCTGCGGCTAGCATTGTATCGATCGACTCGCTGAAGCTGTTTGTTTTAATGCGCTTCCTATCAAAAGCGACGCCGCGGGGCACATTTTCACGCGTTGCGCTGACGTCGACGCCCTCCACTGGCACGAGGCGACAGCTGAAAAAGAAAAGCACAGCTCGACGGAGCGAAGCAAAGCAATAAGCTCGACCACCATACGCGTCTATGCAATACCGATTACAACTCTGTCTCTCTTTCTAGGATAAACGTGACACACGCGCTATCGTCTCGAGAAACGCTCATTTTGAAAATCGCTCCAGCAATAACCCGCGGCGCGCGCAGGAACGCTTCCTAGCGCGCTCTCGCAAACGAAAAGCAATACCCTGCAGCAGCGGCACTGCGTCCGAATGAAGTGCTTCGTCTAGTCACAAACCACGGCCGATCGTGAGCCGGGCAAAAAGAGCCTGCCCATCGAAGTGAGAGTCAGCGTCCGCTAATGCGAAAACTGCGATAGCTTTAGAAGAATGGTGCACATAGAAGTGATATTTATTGAGCTCATTGTATTTATTTAGCCGAATAGGTGTTGGTTTATATACACGCTTACTTAAGATTGCACGTTTCACTGTATATACTCATTTATTTGCAACAATGAAATAGACCAGTGCTAGTCAGAATTAGCGCAAGTACGAAGACTACTCACTAGGCACGTAGTGTATTTCTGCAAGGTCTCAAAGTATATTTAGACCACGAAAAGCTTACGCGGGAGTAGAGACGGGTGTCGTCAGCGAGTTGCGATGACAGTGACGGAGAAGCCGGCCGCAGCAATTGGCAAAAAGGCGGACGGTTTTAAAAGCCCTCACTGCGGAAACACGACGGCTGAGCGCTAGCTTCCATGGCGCGTAACACAAGTGCTGCATATGCACGCGCGTCCGTTTCACTAGCAGCTTAATTTCCCTCCTCCCAAGTGTAAGGTCAGCGACTTGAAAGCTTTGTGATAGCCCAACGCTAGAAATCAGCGAAGCTACTTCCCTTTTTCTCGTCCTCGATCGCGTACGTTTAGGTACTTGAGAGGTGAATACCACTCGCGTATTCATAGCTTTAGAGAGAATGTTAATAACATGACTACAAAGTGTGCAGCCCATTAACGACGGTGCACAAGTGGATAGAGAAACGCTCGCTCTTCACCACCGGATCACAAAACACGCTTTTACAATTTTATTTGCAGGAAGGATCGCCTGAAGTAAAATTTGACTACTTTATTGGAGGTGGGTAGCTAGCAGTAAGCGAGGCGTTGCTCGAGACATTCTTACAGACCAAGAAGCAGAAGCTCCAGACCAAGTGTCGTGGCTGAAAATTTTACTTGTAGGCATAACAATAAACTTGGATAGTTGCCACCTGCGCACCTTATCCAGATGCAAAAAGAAAAAAAAATCTACTCTAAATCAAGACTTTCGGAAACGCTTTGAGCAAGTTTATATCCACTTTCCAGGGTTAGTATGTCGTATTCCTCCTCTAAGTAGAATGCACATCATGGCGAGCCCGTACACGTGCCAGTACAGGCAGTCGCTTCAATGCAGGCGCGAACAATCTACATGAATCGCAAGGCAATAGCAAACCTCGTCTGATAGCAATAATCTTTCCATGAACCAAAAATGACAATCCCCCTTTACAGCGATACGCAATGGCACGCGAAGGAAAAGTACTCAAGCAATACTCGCGAAATAAAAAAATAGTAATAAACGGACTACTCCATGGTGCTCTGTTCGCGTTATAATTATGTATATGTAGGTGCAACGTATTTGGCCAGCACAATCAGGCTAAAAACTTATTTCATCGCTAGATTTGAGGCACCATGTGCATTATTTAGCAAGGACAAATCAGGGAGCATGCCTGGTGCAAAAACGCATTACGCAATGCCCCAGCAGGTCTCCCAGAGTCATCATTTTGCTCTTTTCTGTACGCGACACACCAGCGTTGGAAGTGCCAAACGAAAACCCAGGTTCAACCTCTCTATCACTGCACTGGCTGAGCTTTATCCGAAGTTCAAGGTAGTCACCCTGTCTTTGCTTTTCACGGCCGTGCTAGCAGGGAGGTAATATTTTGGCTTCGAACAGTGTCTGCATTTTTTTACGCTTTCTAGTTTTATTCTCCTAGGCCCTGGTTACTCGCTGAAGCTGATGTATATTCGGGCAGTAACCATTTCAGTGTGCATGACTACAAGCGCATGTCTTCGTTTGGATCTGAGCTGGAGTGTTACCTCAGGCTACCCAAGTGTTGTACTGAGCTGCCGTTCTTTCTCAAATTCGTTCATTCGCTCCTCTATCTCTGGCCGCTAGCAA
>JAJIZL010032554.1:0-40368 GCA_023969395.1 Amblyomma maculatum
TTCATTTAAGGCATGTTTTATCTGCGAAGCGGGAACACTAATCGGCAACAATTTCTACCGCGTCAACACATTCACTTGCTGTATTTGCCGTTTTTCCCAAAGGAGACACATAATTCCAAACTCCCTTTACTAGGGGTCATATCAGAAGCCAGATCAAAAAAAAAGAAAACAAAACAAGTCCCAGGTAAGTCAAGGAAAAAGATAATGGAAGCTATTTTTGATGTCCTGCTTCCTTGCCAAAGGCGGAGCGGTTGTAGTTCAATTTCTAAAAGCGAATGACGGAAAACAGATTTACATCTCTCCCTCTGGCATTAAAGGTTTTCCTCTGCACGAGAAGCTAGTGCCGTCCGCACAGGTTTGTGAAATTGAAATCTAAAGCGCTGCCGCCTTCTTGAATGCTTCGAGTGCAAGTTCTGGAGCTTTTGTACGTATCTTGTTGTCTTAACGTCCCGTCCAAGGTGTCGTAAAGTGATAATGAATGCTAAAAATCTCGACCGAACAGTCACGCTGTTTGTGCATATAGCTCGAGGCAACGTAGGGCTTTGCGGTTTTCAATGGCTTCAGTGACAGCGGCGCGGCATGCTTGAGTTAGGTGCCACGTTGGGAAAACATACACTAACTTGGACATGGCGAATATTAGAGAATTGTAAAGCCAGGAAAAGCAGGTTGACAATATTACCTAGAAGAGCAAAGTACTCGCGCCGCCCAGGAGCAGGTTGAAATGTGTGTCCTCGAGGCGTTGCGTAAAAGCAACGCAAACGAGAAGCAAGAAAAAAACAAAAAAACATTTTTTTTTTCAAAACAACACTGCCCATTTTTAGCATATCTCGAGCTTGGAACAAATTGAGTGCGATGTTATTATAGGCGGAGGACGCAGAGCCTTGTTGAAAACCCCGCTAATTATTTGTCCAGCTTTCGCACGGCGTCAGATTGTTCCGGGTAATAGCTTCTCGTGTTTAGATACGCCGTGTTTGTACTATTTCAAAAAAGAAAAATGTTTTCCCTTTGTTACGCAGCGCGCTTTCAATATCGAAGCTCCTGAGACAAGTAGACGCGCTGTGGAAAGGAGGAAGGCGACTGGGTTGCGCCCAGAGCGCTCAAGTTGGGTCCTCGATCGTAAGCATTCAAAGGGACAAAGACGCGTTCAGGATGCGAGCGAAAATTGGGTCGCCGCATTGAATTACCGGCACAGGAACCCGCCGCAAAACTCACGGGAAGCTTTCTAAACAACTCCTTTGGACCATAGGAGTTGCGCCGGTTCCTTCGTCTCAGTATTGCATACATGCCTGGGCGAGCGTTTTAGACTTCTTTTCACATTTCGCTGCAGCAGGGCGGCGAGAAAACTCTGATCACTCGATCGATCATGCAGTTCGGGCTTGCTCTGCGGCCTGCTGCCGGCGTGGCATCTACGTACCCCGCGCTATTCTCTACGATGTCCAGAAAAATGGGGCAGCTTCTGGGTGAGGACAAAGGTTCTGTGTGCGAGTTCCAAGAGGAAAGAGAAGAGGGGAAAAAATAGAGCCTCCGTAAAGTGTCCTTTGAGTCGCGTGAGGATGCACGCCAGTCGGTGAAACTAAAATAATCGCCAGGTAACGTCCGTGACTGTATACGCTAAAAAAATATAACATGTTTTAAATGCCTTTTTAATGCTTTGACTTAAATATAAGACACATTATAGACAGACGTGCTCTGGCCTACGCTGTACGGAGACTGATATTTTTCACTCTATCTACGGGACGTCCCCAAGAAACGAATGTAATTACTGAGCTTCAGAAACCAGCTGTGCCTCCTTTCTGCGGTTTCCATGAAGTTCACCCGGCTTAGATGCACTTAGCCCAGTTATCTTGTTTCACTTCTGTGAATTAGTTGTATCGCCGGAGATGTTTAAGACGTGGGATCATCATCTTAAATGGCTCCGCGCCTACGAGAGTCCAGGTTGGACTCTTTTATTTATTTCGAATGAGAGAGTGCGAGGAAAAGAAATAGAAATGCACGGCCAGTTCTCCCTTTTCCATAACGGCGGCGCGTATGTCATTAAGGAATGTTAGAGTGACTGAAAACGAATTGCTAGCCAAGGGAGGATATTCTTTATAATGCAACATTCTGTACGGTACAAACACGACGGACAAGCAGAAGATAATTCAAAGGACACAACGGAGCTGTCGTGTCATCTTGCCTTCTCTTTGTCTGCGTTAATTATTTGTTTATTGAGCAATAATAGCCACAGGAGTGCCGGGTAAGCCCTTTTTGCCAATATTGTGGGAAGCACATAGATCAAAGAAACAAGAGAAACCAGAAGGTAATAACTCAGCGTTACAGCATAAATATTATTTGAGAGTTTACGTGGTATGAAGACCTTCCTGTTGAGAAACCCGACTTTTTTTTTTTTTAACTAAAGGAGACTGTTGTGTAAAATATTTGTTGCGGCTTAACTCTGGTTAACTCTAGTTGAATTGCGATAGCAACGGCGGAACCTTCTTTTGCCTGCTACGTTATTCCCCTATCACGCCCTATCAGTGTAAGGTGCTACATTATTGGGGACACGTAAGCTCATTTTTTAAGAGTATGACGCGAGGGCGTAAGCTACCAGCGAAAGCATTAGCTGCGGGTGTTGTTGCGGGTGACCGAGCGTTCTTCGTCTTTTTCTCCTTCGTCTTCTTCGTGTTAGTCTTCTTCGTCTCCTTCTTAGTCTTCGTCTTCGTCTTCTTCGCAGCTGTTCAAGTTCAAACCTGGCCCTTCCCGGGTCTACGCGACGAACCGATACCTGGCGTAGTAATGATATCGCAAAAAAAAATGTTTATACTATCCGAACAACACCACTCAATGTCATTTTCCTCACATGGCGTTTGCAAAGCAAAACCAGTGGTGACGCCCACTTTATTTCTTCAAGTCCACAGCTGGCTCAGCGGCGAAATTTCGCTAGTTTATTACGGATCCCTTTAGTTTGTTTATGCTGCATAGCATATTCTCGTTCTGCTTGAACTTCAAGCTGACGCAATATTCATAGACTTCTCCAAGGCCTTTGACAGGGTGCCCCATTGTAAACTAATCAACAGGCTAAAGGCTACAGGTATTGACACTTACGTAATAGACTGGATAGCTGCATATCTTTCAAACCGCACACAGTATGTTAAAATAGGTGAATGTGAATCTGAAGAATTAGATGTCTACTCCGGGGTTCCACAGGGGTCAGTGCTGGGTCCCATTCTCTTCTTAATATTTGTTAATGAAATTCATTCTCATGTCGAACCTAATATAATGGTAAGGATGTTTGCAGATGACTGCGTCATCTACACTACAGTGCGCACTATTAACGACCAGATACGCCTTAATTCTTCCTTAACTAACATTTCCAGGTGGTGCCAAGAATGGGGAATGGAAATAAACATGAAAAAAACCGCTTCCATGAGTATAACCCGAAAACGGGTTCCCTTGAAGTTTACTTATGATCTAATGGGAGTCCAAGTAGCAGAAGTCGACAGAGTTAAATATTTAGGGATTACCATCACAAACACAATGAAATGGGATGCACACATCAACGAAACGTGCATTAAGGCATACAGACAGCTTGCATTCATTGGGAGGAAACTTGCACGAGCGCCAGCTAAAGCAAAGCTAGCAAGTTATAAGTCCCTCATACGACCAATCCTTGAGTACGGCAGTATAATTTGGAATCCACATCAAGCATACCTTAACAATCAATTAGAAGCGATGCAAAACAAAGCCCTTCGGTTTATTTTTTCGCAGTACTCGCGGCATGTCTCGGCAACCGCGCTGCGCAACAGAGCAGACGTCCAAACTTTGAACAGCCGGCGACGCATTGCTTCTTTAAATTTTTTTTATCTTCTCTATCATGACTGTATTAATATCAACAAACAAGAATACTTAAAACCACCATACAAACATTCAGCTAGAACAAACCATGACAGGACGATTAGGCCATTTATCACCCGCTGTAACACGTTTAAACATTCCTTCTTTCCGTCCATCATAGAAGTCTGGAATAATCTGCCACTCGACATTGTCTCCTCCACATCTGCAAATGAATTCATCACCAAGGTGGAAATATTTATTGCCCAGCAAACTGCAACAATGTGAGCAGAGGCATTTATGCGGATTGCCCTAGCAAATCACGGATTGCATTGAGTGTATTTCATGTGCATATATTGTCGGTACTAAAATGTTCCTTGTTGTCCAATGTTCCTTGTTATTCCTTTGTTGTTTTTTTTTTTGTCTTATAGGATATATTGTACACTGTCTGTGAAATTGTGACTTTTTTTTGCCCACTCCTGTATGAGCCTGTCAAAAGGCTTACAGTATAAATAAATAAATAAAAATAAATAAATTTGGCTTGAGTCACTCGCACTTCCATAAAGGTTACTAAATTATTCATAATTAATGAACTTGGAGAGTAGCAACATGCAATTCATAATGTTCAAGAGAACAAAATGAGGAAAGGAAATGCTGGCAACTTGGCGATCAAAATTTATATTCAACGCTGTGTGTACACCTTTGTGATCACAAATACTGATTGCACGTTTCCTTTGACCGAACCCTTTGCAAAAACACAATAACTAACTGGGAATAAACCGTTGTAAATTAATCCTTAAGTACCCGCCACAGGTCACATGCAATGAAAATACCAAGCATAAGTTGTTCAATGGTGTAAGCAGATTACGAAAACTGGAGTAATTTTGCGTTTGTTAAATTAAAATGCTCAAGCAAGACTAGCCTGTTCGGTTTGTTATGCCGCTCATATATCTTCCATTTAGTGGCAGTCTCAAGAGGAATGTACGTGACTTTTACGCGGCTCCAAACATGTAGCGAGTATTTTTTTTTTTTTTGTAAACTTTCATTGAGAGATTGTTCAGTGTAGCACGTGATATTTTCACGAGGCAACTTACCGAAGTCAGAGACGGTAACTAAGAAAAAAAAGCCGCCTAAAAAAACAGCTTTTAAAAAGATTCTGAGCAAGCCGGGCTAGTTATTGCGGTTAGAGCAAGTTTGTGTTATGGGGGCTTCGTTACAAAGTAATCCAATAATAGTCGATTATTGTACTGTAATATTTATTTACTTCTCTGGGGTAGTAAATGACCATGGAAATCAATTACATTTTGTAAGGTGTAATTGTAATTTCTTGCTTAATTTCTGTAACGTGTATAACACTCGTCCAAACCAAATTTCGCGTTCAAGTGTCGCGAAGTTGCACTGCCGTACGCATCATTCCAGTAAGCGTCAGTCCATGCAAAAAGAAAAAAAGGATCCAGCCCCAAACTGAGCCACCACAAATTCGGAAAAACAAATTGGACGTGTTGGCATGTGCGAAATGTCCTCTGTCAAAATATTTTTGTCGAGAAAAGATATTTGGTGATGCAAGCTCTCCCTGAAATTTCTCCCAGGATTGAAAAGTTGTGTGCGAAAAACAAATTTAAATGATGTATGAAACAAGATGCAATGACAGATATTCTTTAATATACTTCCCTTGCGTTGTTCGGGTATGTGACTTCATGAATGGAACAATGTAGCAACTTTTCGCGTTTTCTTGAGGCACTGATTGTGACAAAAATGTCGCGCTTAAGGAACATTTTTTCCATATTCTCACTAATGTTTCAGCTAATATATAGGTTGAATTTTCGCATTTTGCTGGCGTTAATGTTACAAATTAACATTCGTGACGATCCACCTTTCAAAACATTTTTCACAAACTTTTAAAAAAATGTGGCGGATTAGGGCCACGAGATAAAAACGCCCAATATTTCTGATTATGCACATCAACCTCTTAGTATCATTCTAGGAAATTTTTCTTGATGCGATAAATAAATTACGCAATCATAAAACACGTTTCGTAGCTTGACAAAACGTAACGCCGGAATTATTCAGCTACCTCGGCCTCACAGAGCAGGCCATGCTTCTTTAAGGCTGAGGTTCTCAAGAAGCAGGATATCCAGAATGTCCCAGCGCCGACGGAGAAGCAAGGTCAGTAGCAAGCGAATCTACGTCACAACCGCTAACGTTGCCAAACCATCGTTATGACTTACGAGCAGACTGTGCCAGGCGGCTGTTTTAATTAGTATAAGTGGCGGAATCATTCATGGTGGTAAAAGGGAAAAAAAAGAAAAAAAGATAACACAAGGCCTGGTCACGTTATTTCTTCTCTTTCGTTTGCTCCTCCGTAATATCAACCAACCAACCAACCCTTTTTATTTAAACTTATTTGAGTGTTTAAACAAGAGTGATTTATTTGACAGCTCTCGGTCGCGCAGCTCCGAAAAACTGTGTGCAGCAACAGGTGCTACGTGAATACAGGATTGAGGAGAGAGAGAAAGAGCATTGAGGAATTATAATATTTATATCTTCAAAAATTGATGACGAATAAAGATGCAGGTCATCCATCACACCACGCTTCTAACAGCCAGCAATAATATTCAAGGCGCTTAGAGAATGACGCATTTGGTGTGCCTCCCATTAACCTCCGCGATAAGCAAGAATATCGATATAAAACTAACCAAACTAGATTTACGGCTCGGAGGAATGGAATTATGGAAGACTTTTAACAAAAGCATAAGCAAATGCCTCTAAAATTAAATCCGTACACCTTCATTTTTATTGCAAAGAAAGAGCGGCACTCTCATCTACTCAAAACAAATTTTTACTTCCCATTTTTGGGGAAGATATTCCAAAGCTAGGTTTGTCTGTCCCCGACATTACTCAGCTTTAGTCCTTTATTGCTTTCTAATCTACACTGATTACAACAAGCATCTTTTGATAGTTAGCTATTCAGTCCTTTACACAACACAAGCCAGGGTGTGAGAGATAGTGAATGTGTACAAAAAGGTTATCAGAAAATAAAACTATTAAAGGTGTTTTCTGGCAACATCTTGGCTATTTGTTCAAAGGAAAATAACGAAAAGGAGCTCCGGGGAGGGCTATAATTTTTTTATTCATAAGTAATTAGAGCGATGCAAGTTGCCAGACAAAATGAGCTTGTTCAAACGTGCTCTAATATGTTTACATTTTCTTTACTCTCTGCGTCTCTTCTCATTTGTATATGATCCATTCAGTTTAGACAATTTTGCGATGGACCGACTTGTTTCTGCCCTCACAATGGTGGTGGCCTGCTCAAAATAGTGCTGTTTAAGGGCATGGTGGTATGTGATGTTATCTGCTGAGTTATTTCCAAGCTTTGAAAGAACACTGTCGATTGTAGAAATTTAGATTCAAGGGTGAAGTATTCACAGATTCTTGGATATCATACTCAGCATGTTAACTAAGCCACGAAAGAGATTCAGCAGCAGTTTTCTACCTTTACGCTTTCCTGCGAATACAAAAAGACCACTACCTTTTTTTTTCTCCCCACGTGTTATCGTTAAACCTGATAAAATGTTTGATGATCAGTGCAACTGTGTATTAAGCGTGAGTATATTGTACTTCGTAACAATCAAGTTGTCTAACGAAGTAATGATGTGCCATTAAGAATTATTTCTAGTAATGTGACGAAGTGTCCACGCTATCAAAAACACAACAGGTATTCTGTACTCGACACAGAAGTCACAAAAGATGTGCATCGCTTTCTCTATAGCGGGCGGAGCAAGCAAGGTTAATAAAGAATCGAGTGCTCAATGATCACCATATTAGTGTCCCGGGTAATTTTCTCAGTTGCCTTTCAACCATGTAACGGCAACTCGTCCTACTGTATGTTTATTTCTGCAAAGTTGCGCGATGTTCCGTTTCCTGCGTACGTGGTAATGCGCCTCCTGTTGCCCGGTTTCGTTTTGAACATAGAGAGAAGGTTACAGCAGAGCGGGCCGTCAGCCATGCCATCAAGCCAAAACATGACAGCGAAATAATTTAAATAAATGCATTCGTACGTTTTGAGATTTCAGTTTTACTTTTAAGAGGAGTTTAACCACTTTGCTGTATACTTTTTCGTTCTCGAAAAAAACTCGCGTATTAAACTTGTAAACAAACTTTTGCCTTCTGTACTTTTACCTCGTGTTTCAAATTAGATTCCAGACATGTTTTGGAAATCATTGCTATACTTTAAGTAACACGGGCGGGAGAATTTTGTATCATATGAAAGTCATCCGGTTATTCTGCGCTTAGTAAGAAAAGCTTCTGAGAAAGGAGCTTTCATCGACGAAAGATATTAGCGCTCCGAAATAGATAACAATAAGACATACTAAACCTTCTCTACCTAGGATTTGGTCTATATAGTTTTGTGGTACGCGGTTTATTAGTTATTTGATGACTGGGACGAGACAATGCAGTGCCTCTGCCACGCCAATAAATTCAGTTCTCATTTCAATCTCAACAGCAAGTCACACTATTAGTAACACAGCTTCCCACTTAATATAACCTTAGCAAACCGCCACGCGCGGCCGTTTCATCGTACCTATTTGCTGCTCTTGAATTTAAAACGTATAAGCCTTCTATGAGAGTGCTTTCTGTGTGTGACGTGCTAGGTCAAGAGAGGATCTTTACAGACCGTCTATCAGCTCGTGGTGCTTATTTATGCGCATTTCAAATTATTCGGTTTACTGCGGTGCTGCCTAAAAGGAACGGGAGCAGAGCTAATGTTGCGCTGTCGTACATTTATCTACTTACCGATACGAGCGCCCCAATGTAGCGATCACATCATAACGGTGAGTACCTATATTTCTGATCCAGCTGAGATGACGATCATGCATCCGAAACATTTTTTTCCACTATCTTCAAGTACAAATCATTGAGGACGGTGAAGAAAATAGAAGTGCACTGCTCCTCCGGAGTAATTAACTGCGCTGCGGCGAGAGAGCGGACTCTTAGCGTGGATGGAAATGGCCCCCACCACCAGGTGCAGCACGCGTTTCAGAGGCGAACCCATGGAGCTAACCTCTCCCCGTATTCTGCTGGCACCCCTAGGATCACCGGGACAGATGGTAGAGCTTTGCGATTTCAGTCAGCCTTCAGACGCCGAAACCTTGATATGTGCCTGTTTTTATAACTAATAATTTGGGAGTAGTCAGAAGCATTCATGTACTGCTTCCTGTGCAAGTAAACTTCTTTTCTGTCCTTGTTGGTACAGCGATTTCCCCGGGAAGGTGGTGGTTTTGCTTCAGAACCCCAATCGATGACGAAGTTTCTTTAATTACGGTTTCTGAGATTTCTGTATACCTTTCTTTTAGCCATACGAGTTCGCTTAGGTGAATGTTAATGACTAAACCCTAGCTTATTGCATATTCTGCTCTTCCTTCGGAGTTTCTCCTTAGGTGTGGACTAACACTTCTTTTCTGCCCACGTAGAAACTTGGCGTTTACTCGAGCAAGAAGCAACGTAGAGCAAGATGGCTGCGACCTGAGTGCGGTGATCGCTGGCACATCTAGTGCTATGTGATATCGTGTGGCAAATATGAAAACAGCGTTGTGATACCTCCCCGCCAAAATCACTCCCTTATTGTGTGAAGGGTAGCTCAGCTGACAGGTATGGGTATAAGGGGATCATTCCATGCGTTTCTTTTGTCTGCAAACTGGAAACACACGGTTTGGTATGCTGCCTTAAGCTTTCATGCATTTTACTACAACAAGAAACGCTTAATTTATGCGAGATCTGGAAACAAATGCACTGTACGCGGCTGAAGTCGCGACAACGTGCCCTGCAAGGTGCGAACAGGCAACGTTGTTCAGCGCCCCCGTAGAGAGAACTGGCCTGGAAGAGTAGCATAACGTCTTTACTCATAGCCAACGTCTTCCAAATTAATATTGTAGTGTTGTGGTGACAAGGTCGATGACACAAATCAAGAGTCAGTGATTGAACAGAAGAAACTCTTTATTTGGCTGACTTGCGCCCGCAAAAGAACTAAGCAACTCAGCGGCGGCGATAGCAACAAAAGTGGTCGTCGATCGTCGAACAAATAAAATGATAACGCATCGTATTGCAACAACGAGCACGAACACGGGATACAGAATTGATAAGCGCGCCAGAATCACAATGATAAGGTCGCATACCAGCGGCTGTCGAACAGGAACAGATAAAGGTTTAAACAATTGGCGGCAATATGCGTACGTAATACATTTCGACAGTGGCTAGGGCGCCGGACACTGTTTTATAAAAGTCTGGCGCAAGGCCATGTATGTACATATTAGGCTGAAAATAAAAGTGAGTTGTGCAACTGTAATTGCTTTACTAAATTAGTGGAATGCCCTGTAACATGCACTAAGCACTTGATAAGCATCCAGAGCTAAGTAAAAATAGAAGCCCTGCTCGCTACAGGTGTCAAGTGTGTCGCCTTATGGCATCAGTTGACTGATAAACTTTTTTCTGAATTTATTATTCGACGTTATGTTCAAACGAAGCTATGAGGACACTAGTTTCTAATATTATATAAGTAATATAAACAAACCATATGAGGAGGTCGATAACCTTTTTTCTGGAACGCGGCATCTGTCTATACTCCAACAATTAAACAACTTTAGATGCAAAAAAGCCATGAGCGAAACCGAGAAAGAGAACACCACCGCACATGAGTTTGATGTTCAAACTTCGGCAGCATCAATTATCACCGAGATCATACTTTTGCTAAGCTGATTCGTAGCTTCTCTGTTCTGCGTTATATCGCGCTGCTTGAGGCAGAGGTGGTGAAGGGGGGCTGTTCTAGCCCTACGGGGCTGGGACAGTAGGTCAACGCCGCTTGCGGCGGGGGCTAGCCAGCCACCGATTGTTTATCTGTTGTAGGCCGTCACTGCACCCGCGACCGCTTAGGTTGTGGACGACGGCTGTTGCGGCGCGCATCTTTCTCTCCCTCTTCTTTTTCTTTCTTCTTTACTTTCTCTCTTTTGTCCGCACGAGACAGCGGAGGTGGCTCAGCTACAGAGCCAGTAGCAGGCCCATGCATTTTCTTTTCCTTCTTCCTACAGCCACAACAACAACAAATTTGAAGCCTCGAACAAGCCGTTAGAAAGACAGCTTTATTCGATCACTTGATGGCTGTTCGAATCAATATCGTTTTTCATGTTTGACAGCGCTGCGAGAACAAGCGCTATTTCCCAAGTGGCACTGTGTGCTGCTGTGTGTTGTGTTTTTATGTTGTAGTTTTTTTGTGATAGTAGCGTCTTCATATCAACATAATTTTAAAGATCCACTGATGTATTTTCATTAAGGTCAGCGGTCTGAAGTGTAATGCGATGCTTACAAAACTTTGCTGGTGATGAGGTTTTGCGGACAAGACTACGGCGCCATTTTATAAATGTGCTTCCGTTTACGTAACCAGTATCGAAACATATTATGCATACACACTAAATTAACAGGCCAACACGATCGCTATGAGTAAAAGCCCCTTACTACGTTTCCTGGCCAGTTCCCTCTACAGGACCGCTGAAGATGATATCTGTTCGATTCTTGCAGGACGCGTTTCTGCAATTCCGCCCGAATGCGAAGTTCAGAAAACGCATAATTACGCATTTCTTGAAGTAGCCAAATGCACAACATTTTCAAGGCAGCGTATCAAACTTTGTGTTTGCAGTTCACAGCCAAAACAAACCCACAGAACGATCCCCCGTCCGCTCCTCGCCACACCAGAGCTACCATTTAAGCAACTTAGGAATGTTGTTGAGGCATGATATCACGAGACGGATTTTTATATTTGCCAGACGAGAGAACGTAGCTGTGGACGGGCCTCCAATTCGGCGGCTAGCGCTACACATTTTCTACACTAGCGAACGAAGTATTTCTGGGCGGACAGCAAAATAAGGGCGCAGAGAGCAGTATAAATGTTTTTACCAGCTCCCAATTAGGTCCCTCCTTCACGAAAGCAGGCTCATGTCAAGGGGTGATGGTTTCGGCGCTGTGTGAGGTCGCAAAGTTCTATTGCGGCTCCCGGCTGCTCAACATCTGCAGCAATTTATGCCAGCAGAGTCGCTGAGAAGCTTTTATCCAGGCGAAGTACTGCCCCTCGCGATGGTAGTCTTTTTAGACACAGCACCCTAGATTCATTGAGCGGCCGCCGATGATGATGATGATTTCGCGGTCGTGCCCATTGTAACGGGTGGACGTCGGTTCAAATCTTTCGCCAGCGAGCGCCTCGCCTCGGCTTGTGCCAGAACTTCGTACTCGTCGGTATGATGCGAGCGCCACGACGGGGCGCTCGCATCGATGGCCGGCTAAATGGATGACGGCGCAACATTAAGGCTACCTGGGAGAAAGGAAAGTTTTTTTCTTCCGCCATGAAGGCTGCCCTCGTTGCTCTTCGGCAGCACTGCAGTCAACCAAACAGTTTAAAATTCGAGCAAAGAGTCAGCGCGCGCATAGAGGTGGCCAGTATAAGATCTTTCCTGGTCCAATGAGCACCCCACTTGCAGTTCAGCAGAGATTGCTCACTGAAATTGTTAGCGCTGGAATCTTTTAAACAAATACATTCTATTCGTTTAAATTATCAATTTTGCATCGTCTTGCCTCGATCTGCAAATAATCCATAAGCGAACACTCTTAAAGTTTGTTACAAATGCTGTAAGTAGTGAAGTTTTATTATGTCTTAATGGCATGTAACTTTTTCAGCAGGAGCTAACCTTTCCAGTCGCATAAACTTCGTTTCTAAGAAACGTTCCTTATTATCTGCAGAACAACTGAACGAGTCTCTAATTTTACATCTTCTGGTCCGTGGTACCCGAAGCAGTCTAGTGCTTTTCAACCTCCCTGTATTGAAGTCAACAACATGATTTCAACAAGGAAAAAGCCTACATTTTCTTCACCATTTTAATACTCTACTAGATGAACCAAACGTATTTAGGAACGGCTACACTCCTAAAGGTAATTTCATGCCCTCCAAAAAACCCCGCCAATTCCCTTATTGTTGGTATTGTACAGTCAATTCGTAGCTTGATGGCTAACTTGACGGCCAGCTGTGCTTGCAACCTTCTCCGAAAGTTAAAAAACAAAGTAGGAGGACATGAGACGCATTTCCATATATACGCGGGAAATAGAACGCACAGCATTCATAAATAAATATACATTAGAACAAGTTACAGTTATAGCGTTTATAAAGTGAGCTGCAAAAAAATTGCCTAAGACCGTACCTTGATGGTCAGTGCATGCTCGCTTGTGTGTTAGCCTTTCTCGCCCAACCCGGTATAGAAAAATCGCTGCACCGTTTCTTTTCTTTTTTTTTATGTGTAACTTGTGTGCGCAGCACCAAATCGTTTATTTGAGGATGCTAGTGTTTACCGTTCTGAACATTAGTAGAAACTATTTCCAATGACATTCGTGCGCATGATGGCTATAAAGTACAGTACTGAAGATTTTGCCCACTTTTGCCTTTTCCAAATCATACTCGGTTGTAGCCGATTTTTGGCTGATTATCAAGCACTTAATTGGATTTTACTACCACATGTCACGAGAGAAAACAGGCTTCTCGACATATTTACTGCAGACATAAAAGTTGGAAAGCTGCAGTCAGGTCTCTCTTGTATCATGATTGATATCCCGTATGGCAACCATCAAGTCTTCTCTCACTTTAGAATTCCGTGTAAAATACGAAAATCGAGAGTATTAGTTTTGAGAGTTTTAGGTTAACTGAAGGGATAACGTCCCATACCTCCAAATCCTTTAAAAAGCAGTACTTTGAGCATTCACAGTCACCGTTATTGTTCGGGCAGAAGACAAGTCGCTCCATCAAAAAATTAATTATCTCAAATGAAGGGATCCCGTGCGATGAAAAAAGAAACAGAATGTAAAAGGAGGTCAGAACTGCAGCGTACATTTAAACACACTCATTCTTGTCGTTACCAGAACGGGACTATTACAAATCAATGAAAAAATTTGGGCCACCTATGGAGCTCATTTTTGTTATTTTCCTGTGGCAAAGCTGGTAAAATTCGCTCACAAAATATATTAACCCGTTTTATTTTTTGGTCAACTTTTTGCACACCTCCACTATTTTGGCACTCCAGCAATGAGTAATATATTGGAATGCGTCTTCGCTAATCAGCGCATATTAGACAGGACAAATATATTGAGTCTGAAAAAGTTTCGGGGAAAGATGAAACTAGCATCCAAAATGTCTTAGCCAAAAATGGACGTTAAAAATTTCATGTTGAGGTATAAGAGAGCGCGATCCTTATCTTTTTTTTTTTTTTTCGAACTTAAGGGAAAGTGTTTTAGTGCATGTTTGCAGCGCGCGCTTCTAATTGGTGCTAGTGCTTTGATTTTATGTTGCTAGAAGTAAATCTAAATATCCAAGTTCTTATACCGATATTTTTGTCTAGCCCGGACGTTAACGGGAAGCGGAGGAAACACGACCACTATCGAAGCGTCCAGAAGCGTATGGTTTGCTGTTAGGCAGGGCTGGTTCACCACGCGCCGCACCATTATTAAGCCTTTAATCTTACAGATTTTTTCTCTTACTATTCCGGTTCCTGACTTTTTTTGCTGTTTTCTGCGTTTCAGTACTCCCGTAAGTCAAGCTACGCACAGAGCTATCTGGAACATCACTTTGTGGCATAACGCGTGCTGTATATTCAGATAAGCTTTGCGGGGTAGTGCCACAGACAATTTTCTAATAAATCACTGATGGTTTCAAAACACAAGCAAGTGTGGCAAAAAGGGAAACACATTTCGTTGATGTTAAGAGGCATAACAGCCAACGAAAGGGAAGAATTGTGCAAAACAGGCCGTGTTTATTTTTCTTGTTTTTTTTTCTTTCTTTCCGGTTATCATTATGTATCATTAAGCCGTTTATACTGAATAAGAACGCCGGTACGTCGTAAGCAACTGGTCTGTCGTAATAGCGGTTTGGCGACGTTAGCAGTCGCACCCGTGGATTTAATTGCTGCCGAGAGTGCCGCCTCGCCGCCGTTGCAATATTCTGCATATCTGGCTTGAACAGCCTCGGCCTTGAAAACACCGCATGATCATTGTGGACGCGATCGCTGAAGAACAGGAGAGCGTTTGCAGGGATAACGTTTTTGTAGAGCTCTAGAATAGAATCTATGGCTGAAGCAAACGAAGCGACTGCTCATGCCACCTGTAACTTTTGCTTAGAGTGCTACTAGGGCGCAACGCTCAAAGTGCGCGTGCGTTTTCCCCTAAAGCAATTTTGGGAACATTACGTTTGAGTAGCAGCGGCGGGGAAAAGAATCTTAAATTTGACTGAATTTCGATGGAGGCGAAACGAAGTGGCGTCCGTGTGCTGTGCGATGTCAGCGCACGTTAAAGATCCCCAGGTGGTCGAAATTACTCCGTAGCCCTCCACTATGGCCCCCTTTCTCTCTATCCACTTTCACTCCCACCTTCATCCCTTCCCTTACGGCGCGGTTCAGGTGTCCACAGAGCAACTGTGACAGATACTGCGCCTTTCCCTTCCTATGAACCAACCAACCAACCAATTTGACTGAAAATATTATTGAAATGAATGCCTCTTTTGGCGCAGTAGAAATGACAAGAAAGCCACAAAATCTAGTGCTAATAATTGGATATTACCATCATAAAATTTAGCGGAGAATCATCGAGTATCCTTTTAAAACGAATTATCTTCTGACCCCCCGTAATAAGCAATAGTCATCAAATTTGAATGGCCGTCAAGAGTGGCCTTTCCTGCTCATTTACGACATGCTTTATAGAATATCCAGTTCTTTATATCATCTGCAAAACGTTGCCACGTATATCCTACTTTAATTAATCGCACTATTTTGACAGTTCATTTTGCCCTTTTTATTTTCCGGCCCTGTCAACGTCGTGACACCTCTTTATGCAATGAAATGCTATAATTGCTCCTTTAACGCTGTCATCAGTAACTCTAAGAAAGCTTCAATATGCCCTTGAAGTGTTTTTTAATTTAAAGAGCAAAACACATAATTCACCAGTTTCTTATATCAAGCCTAGTTTCCTTGTAATCGCAAAATGCCATATTTCACTTTGCGCTGTTAGGCAAGCCTCTCATTTTGAGCTTTTCGCACGGAACTGCGCCAATGGCACCAGAACGCCTCCGTACGGCTCATGAATTATCGTGTCTATTTGTGACTGCCGGAAGTGTTCGCGACTAATCATTTCGGAGATTAGCACTATCGGAAGCAAACAAGTAGCAGCAAAATCTCGTAAAGGTAGCACCACGCCACGCTCTCTATGAGTTGAACGTCACGTCACGAAACCACGTAGGGATATCATTGATTCAGTGTTAGTAGTGTCACACGATTACATTAAAGCTAGGAGCACTGATGGTTATTCGTAAGTGACTTGAACTGCAGAATCAGGAAGTAATCAATAAAACCAGCCTCGTAAGTCTAAAAAAAAAACTAGACCACAAATGGAAAGCTGAAGGGGAATCAATGAAAGCGACAGTCTACATGCCTTCAACTGCGCGTCTAAGGAGGCACATCTAAGCGAATGCTAAGCAAGAAAATGTACGAATTAACAGTCATGACAACCAGGTCAACAGTGGCGCTAATTAAGTACCTCCTTGATCACATCAAGTAAGTATCTTTACAACAATGTTTTCTGAGCGGCTAACTAGTGCATTGCGCTTGACCCAATCTTTTATTTTCAGCTTCCAATAAATCCTAACGCAGGCCTTCAACAGTGATCCTGTAGAATCGCTTTTTAGCCTAAGCCAATTCAATGGCGTCAACGACAGAGAGCAAGGCCTGCAGTTTTCGCATCCGATAGAAGACTGAAGATGCCATTAGCAAAAAAAAAAAAAATATATATCAATGGAAATTGTACACATTTTGCCATGCTTTGTGCAGGCTGACATCTTGCAATCATCAAAGTCTGTGAATGCATCTATCAACTTTGAGGCAAATGCAGATATAAAATTTGGCATTCAAGGTTACGAAAGTCGTATCTTTCCCGCTGCCATCACGTCTGCTGCGAGAGAGTTTTCGAGTCAGCTTGAATTCGTTCATATGTGGTTCGAACCGATAGTTGTCATTGAGTTAGCACCGATTTCATACATGGCTGGTTACCTTGCACGTGCATGGGAAGCGAAGGGATCAATACTTTTACAAAATTGCATGAAACATTTTTTTTTAGCTTCGGTTTTGTTTTCAGTGCCTGCCCTTGTTGTCCTTATCTATATATAAGCAAAATTTAAATATATTCGAGTGCTTACTTTGCAGTGTCATTAATTTTATTTCATTGTTCTCCATCTTTTTACTAACGGTTGGTACTCGTTTTCAGGTGCCTTGTGATTCCCGCAAAACCCTGCTGCAGATAGCAAAGCCTAGTGAAGAAACTTATGGACTTATCAAAATCTTGATGATGGGCACCTAAGGTATCCGAAAATGGATACCTTGCCTTGTGCAAGCTTATATGCACCTTTGTTAGCAAGGTGAAGTGTACAGAGGTCAAAAGAAGCAGCAAGCTATGCAACATGTTGGTTTCATTCCTTCTTCCCTATTTTGTGCAATGTCCGGAGTAGATTTGTGAAAGAGAAGACCGCAGCCACAGCATGAACCTTTGCAAAACATTTCTAGCCAAACTAACGCGACCACTGCTAACCAGCTAGACAGGTAACATCAATCTCACATTGAAAAAAATCATGCTTGCACATAAACCTCTTACTAAGAAACCTCTTGGCTTGGAAAATGAGTTTGAGTGTATGTGTGCGTCATGTGGCTTCAAAATAAAACGAAAAAAATTGCCTGAGCCTGCGGGAGTCTGGTTGAACTGGCTATCTAGTGTTGTTTCTTTTGCAACACTTTGTGTTAGCGAGTATATCCATGTGGAGATACCCACGCAAAATTATTTCTAGCGAAAACGGAGGAACAGGCTGAACAAAAGGGTTGAAAGCTACGTCCAAAGTTTCCAAAATGTCCAAGCTGAATAAATGGCCCCGAACCTTGCCCCGAGTTGAAGATTGTAATTTGTAATACGTTATTACAGTCGTTGAAGCAGCCGTACCTAAATGAGTGTCCACTCGAGTTATTACAGTCGTTGAAACACCCTTAACTAAAGAGCTTCCACTCCACGAAGCGCACTGCTGCCTCGATTCTCGTTGCAACGGAAGTCCACGCCCGACTTGGAAAAGCGCAGTGGTGGTGACATGCTGCTATCACAATAATAATAGCGAACTTCCACGTGACATCATCATACTGTGTGAACCGCAGCTCATAAATCTTAAAATAATCAAGCGCCGATTGCGCGGGAGCCTAAACGAAAACACAGCCACCGGCGGCGAAACGGGCGAGGGCGGCGGCTTTGTCCAGCGGGGTCCCGGACTAAGGACGCCACTCATGTAAAGGTTCCTTTTTGGGCCTACACACTCTCATTTTCTAATTAAATGTTTTTCACCACCACCACCGCTGCGCACAGCTCACGGCCCCATGCTCGTCAGATAGCGATAGCGCAGCGGCGAGGGAAAGCACGAAGGGAGCGCTCTCTCCCTCGAGACCAAACGTAGAACAACCACGGACGGTCATGAGGGAGAGCACGCTCCTCCTTGAAAGAGCGCGCGCTCTCCCTGAACCATCGTGCCCTGGACCATGCCCTGGCCATAGCGAAAGAGATTGGTAAAGAACGGACACTCTCATAGGGCCCAGCGGCCCATTTGACTGTAGCACACCAAGCGGCCGGCGGCAACTACTTCCGGTCCTGCTGAAAGGCTCACGATTTGAATGCTAGCATGCGCTGCGCTCTTCCCTGCCCTTCTGGCTCATTAGTTTGGTTTTACATGGTCTGCTAGTGCTTCTATTTATTTTCAGCATGAACAACAACATGAAAAAAAAGATTCCCAGTTCTCTAAACTGGCCATCAACGCTGCTGCGCCACAGCCTTTGCAAAACAGTATTGCAGAAAAGACGCCAAGTGCTTTGTGAAATGAACATTTATTTTGCTGCATATAAAACACATAAGAGATGCTACAGATGTATACGGATGCATTGACAAAACTTGGCGCACAGACGATGTGCACAGTACAGAAAAATAAAAATACACAAGGCGAGGAACAGCACTTAGAGACAAAAAATAGCATAACGTTGATTTTCGAATTATGGCAAATGATATGTAACAAAACAGGCATTATACATAAACTACACAGTCCCAGTCACGGCTACCTTAGCGAGGGTAACGTTTATTGTTCAGGGCAGAGAGGAGTACTGACGCTTGGGGGAAGACCACATCGTTCACTCGTCGCATCTGCCGTGCTTCGGCTGCAGTCCGTGGGTCCATGCAGTGCTGTTGGAAAAGGAATGAATACGATGCAGAAGGTTCCAACGAAATGTAAGGCCACTGCACCGCGCACACATCTGTACATGTGGGTGCGTACTGAAGACTTGGTGAGCAGCAGTTATGGTCCAGAACAGAAAAGCTGTCATTCGTAAAATTGATACAAAAGCTACTCTTGCAACGTAGAGGTCAGGAAATGAGGTCAGGAAAAATCTGAAAATGAAAAGTGAAATAAAACAGCCACTAAACTATTCCTCAAAAGCACTGAACAGCTGAAGCAATGAAGCTTGCAGCATAATCAAACACTTCTCACTTTAACGTTGTCCCGTTAAATGCAACGCGACACCACGCAGAACTAGCCATTCGCAAAACCGTGGTCTGGCCTCAACGCGGCCGGCGAGCACGCCATGTTGGCTTGCCCTTAATACGTGACTTTGTGAAGCGCAGACAAGAATGAAACATTTCTCACTTTGCGGTTGCCCTGTTAAACGCGACACCGCGCAAAACTGGCCGTTCGCAAAACCGCCTCACGCCATGTCACGTCACCGCGGGCAGCACTCATGCTTGTTAGCTTGCCCTTCACGCGCGCCTTTGTGAAGCGCAGTCGCCGCCGTACTGAGCTAAACTGCCTGACATACTGCGCAGTTTGATAAGAAAGTCAAGAATGCACCATTTCTCACCTTACCGTCGCCCTCTTAAACGCGACACTTTGAAAAACTGCCGTTCGGCAAACCGCGTCAGGCCTGGCCACACCGGCCGGCTAATACGCCATGTTGGCGCAACGACGTGCCTTGGTGCCTTCACATGCCGCTTCGTCTAGCGTGCTGAGAAAAACTGTGCGAAATGCAGCTCAGTTTCGCAGGAACACAGTATATTAAACCTCGCCACGGTTGGAAACTGCCGGAGCGTCACGAACTGCGCCTGAACAGCCGGCGCGCTTGTTCACGAGCTGCGAAACTTAATTGGCACCGGCCGGCATGGTCATGGTAAACTGCTTCAAATGCAGCGTAGCTCGGCAAAAAACGTTGCTCACCTTGACGTCGTTCCAAACCGCAGTCTTTCCGCGTAGCAGCCCTCGAGAGAGAAACATATGCGGTCTGTGCCGCACAGGCCCGGCGAGGCAGAGAAAAAACCGCTCGCTTCCTTCGATAACTTTGTGTCGTCTGGTCCGGCTGGCTACCGCTGCAGCGAGTGCCGTCGCGCGCGCGTCCGCGCATGTCCGCTCTGGTGCCGCCATCCATCAATCGGCGGCAGCGCAAAAAGTCGCGTGTCATTTCCTGGGGCCAGTTTTCGCCGAGTGTCCGCTCTTTATCAATCCCTTTCTCTATGCCCTGCCTCGAGACCGGCCGTGGAATAACATACCTAATACGTACTCGCCGAGGTAGATGGCGCCGCCGCATTTTAGTACATCATCGTCCAACTTTGCCTCAATGTCGAATAGACAGCGACGCTGGGAAAATTTAAATGCCTTGAATGGATTGTATATCACATATGTAATGTTGTTCGATCGATAGGGGGTTGATATGGTGATTGGTTCACTTATTGATTCGTGAGAAGTGATAGGTAAATAGTAAATTAAACGAGCTTGGCGAATGAAAATATTGGCGTGTATGTGTCGACGAATTTGAATACGTGCGATGACGTGTGTTTGGCATTTTGCGACTACGTTTTCTACCATTAAACCACATTACTGTAATGGTGCGGGAGCTTCATTTGAAGACGTGCTTTGTCGTCATGGTGCTCATCCACTACTAGTGAGCATTCAAAAGACGGCCGCTGACGGTTCTGGCGGAGAATAACGCTCGCTATAAAGCAGCTAAACGGTTGGCACGAAGATGTAATGCTGAGGTACGAATGTTATAAACGGTAGTGAAGGGCAGTAATTGTGCGGAGGAAGCCGAGCTGGAAAGTCAGGAAGTGGTCGATGATCGTAAATGCCAAGATGCAGTTAGATCGCTTTACTGCCAAAGCACCAACCGGAAATTTTAGTATCGTTGAATAATAGGAAATAAACGGCTGGGATTCAAAGTAACATCGTAGTTGCAACAAATGAAGCAGTGAGTGCGTACGCTATCACGTCTGTACTAAAGGCGAAGCTTAGGCGTCTCCCTAATTTTTTATATTGATTTGTGCAGACAGGCTATTCAACAATATGGGACGCAGATGTTCGCTCATGAAGGAGCATATCAATGAAAGTGTGATATACCCGAAAACAAGGTATAATTACTTAAGTAAGAATGAGCCTGAAACGATGCGATTTTTTATCGCACGTGGTTAACCTTAAAAAGCAACGTTTAAATGCAGTGCAGGCGTACTGTTTACTGGCGCTTTCAAAGGTGGTGTACTTAATTTGGGCATTTTCAGTACTGAATATTTTAATGCTTATAGAACAGCGGGCACAACGGCAATTTTCATTCCACGTAGAGACGACTGAACTGATGAATGTCGCTACTTTCTAGCTCAATTATTATTACTTGATTTGCAGACAGGCTATTCAACAATATGGGACGCAGATGTTCGCTCATGAAGGAGCATATCAATGAAAGTGTGATATACCCGAAAACAAGGTACAATTACTTAAGTAAGAATGAGCCTGAAACGATGCGATTTTTTTATCGCACATGGTTAACCTTAAAAAGCAACGTTTAAATGCAGTGCAGGCGTACTGCTCACTGGCGCTTTCAAAGGGGGTGTACTTAATTTGGGCATTTTCAGTACTGAATATTTTAATGCTAATAGAAAAAATAGTCCGGACAAGCCAGCCTACGTGGTTAGATAATTTTTGTAGGCCCTTATCTAATTCTTCCGCGCAAATCTACCAGTCTAGTCTACCAGCCTCACTACTTTAATTGTACTTTCAAAATATTGACATACCTTCGCTGTATAATTTTCCGGCACATTAGCTCTTCAGGTTCAGTTTGCCTTTTCATGAGACCACATTATTATTCCCCAGGGCTTCCTGCCAGTTGCAGCAATGCGTGGGTGCTCGGCTTTTCGTTTTCATGCAGCTTTTCAGTAATCCTAATTTTGATAATGTGTCGTATCTGACAGAACAGAGCGGAGTGTTTCCAAAAACCATTTCGCTCCATCTACAATTTTAACGCTAGTATCGCACCATCTGTGGACAAACGTTATAAGCCTTGCTACCGACTTAAACCGAGAGATGGCGCAAGTTGACCACAACGCCGCCATTTGTGCAATTTTCGCCGAACTATAGCACGTCCTTAATATGAACACCCCGCCGTTTTCAAAAGTCAGACAAATAAAATGTACAATACCTTCGATAATACCTACTGCGCTTCTCACATTCATTATACCGAAATTTTACACACGAGCACTAGCAGAACGAAGGACACAGTACTGGAGCTTTTTTACGATTTTGAGAAGCTCTCGGAATATAAGATTATATATGTTTTTAAATCGGTGTCGCAATGAAATTGGCGCGTCTTCTAAATCTATTCATTGTTTGCTGAAATCCAAATCGTCTATTCTCAGGCGGTGCCACTGAGATGGTCGATACGCCTATCAGTATCAATGGAAAAGTGAGGTACAGTACCACTAGCGACATCGATAATATTGACCCGCAAGAAATGCCAAGCTGCCATTTTGTGATCTTGGCGTATTTTTTCGAGCTCAGTTGTCATTCTCAGGCGTTATTTTTTTTCTCTCTCAAAGAATGGGGCCTGTTAGGAGTAAATATGGCATTGAATAATTTTCTATGGTGCCTTATAACAAAACTGTCGCGCCTCTTTTTGGCCACCACAGATATTTCACGCGCGGAAACGCATATCAAATCTAAACACTTATTTTTCCGAACTAGAAAGAAAGCAGCTTATAAGATAAAATGTTTTTAAACATTAAACAATAAACAGCGTAAGAGTCATTTAATGGAATGAAGGATGAAAAGGCTGTATATTCTAGAGTAATGCCAAACCTTGTTGGCAATGGCCTCTTTCCACTCTGTAGTTCGTTTCCTTTTATAGTTCATTCCTTTTTATTTGGTTACATTGCTATGTCAATTTTACTTGTTTTGTCGAAGTGGATATCTGCAAGTTTACTTATGTGTGATATGCTCAACATTTTGGCAACCATATCAACAGCGAGGGAACGAACGAGTTTATTACCAGCTTGTACAGCGGGCACAACGGCAATTTTCATTCCACGTAGAGACGACTCAACTGATGAATGTAGCTACTTTCTAGCTCAATTATTATTACTTGATTTGGGGATGTGCATTTAGACAGAGCATCGAAAACACTCGAATCGTCTAAAAAGGGTCCAAATTCATCAACAGTCTACCAAGCCATTTTTCTACTTCAGTATTTTCAAAGTATAAAGCATTTCTGATCAAAAAATATCTCAAGTACATGGCACGTATGCAGTATAATATCCTAGTTAGTTTTCGCACAACACTTCACTGGCATATCACACGTCACCCAACGCCATATTGATACCAACGAGTACACCAGTCTAGAAGGTCGCCTAATATCTGGCTGATAAATTGTTCGTCGGCGGCGCGGTAAGCTTGCGGTATGGTAACGGCCGAGAAAAGATCACACGGAGTTCGGGCTTTTCTTATTCTAACTCCGCAGACCTGCCGCCAGTGAGACGTTTATATACCGTACTCTGCAACAGCAGCGTCATTCCTGGTATTCTGCAGTTGTCTGCCGGCAGCAGAACAGAGGCGCCCGCTTCATTTCGCTGTGATACCAGCAAAGCCATAAGTTTCACTTAGCGGTGCACTCTGGCTATTGTCGCACACCGTATTGTATCGCCTTAAGTGTCACTGCAAGGTCTGAGCCTGCTAGCATTGCATTCTGTTATTTCACAAACCGTCAGGCGGTACTTGTCCGTTGCATTGCTCGTGTGTTCTCGTATATGAGTTGTTAACCGCGTTCCTTGTGCCGCATTAGCTAATAGGCGACTGTTATAGTGGCGCCCAGGCGTTTCCTCCTCTGTATCGTGAAGCAGCTGATATACTTCTGAGGGATCCGTATGGTTAGCGAGCTTTACATCGCTCCTACAGCGGGGCGGCTGATCTTTGTGTGAGTGAGTGAGTGAGTGAGTGTGTGTGTGTGTGTGTGTGTGAGTGTGTGAGTGAGTGAGTGAGTGAGTGAGTGAGTGTGTGTGTGTGTGTGTGTGCGTGCGTGCGTTCGTGCGTGTAGGGTCTGGGTCATGGTCCATACTTCGTACGAACAAGCAACAGCTTGGATGTGTATCACAGCCAAGCATGATAAATTCACAAGGGTCTGCAGATTCCACTTGGTGTCTGCTGCCGGAGCCGGGCATCTCAGCAGTCTTCCTTTTCTGTCCAGCGAATTTAGCAATTGTAGCGAATGCTGCACTAAACTAGAAGCGCATTTTGCGGAGCATGGCATTTGACACTACTGCGCACGCGCCATTACCGTGGCAACCATCTGCACCTTTTCATATGTGTATAGTGCTCTAGAATATATGCAGTGTGCTCGCATGGCAGCTGCTCTTGACGCACTTCATGTAGACCCCGAAAGTTGACGCTGTTCGCAGCGTCACCTGCAGCTAGACTGAACGACAAAGTTACGCACGTACCGCGCATTGGTGCATTTACCGAACGAATTGCAATATTTTTTACGAGTAGTGCACTATACTTGTTGTGCTGTATGGTCGCAATGTGCAGTAAAAATTACCACCGTTATGGATGACTTTGGAGCGCGCGCAATGCTTTGTGCTGCAGGCATGAATGAACAAGCATCGGTATTGACGTAGTTTTGCGAATGGTTCGATAGCACGGCGCGAAGGTTGCTGTCAAAATGCACAATACGGTATCGATAATGCCACGGTCATGGTACCCGTGTGTCCTGCGCGCTAATACAATAATGAAGAATTTTAACAAGCCCGCTTAGGGAGACAAACCATTCCATGACCCGATACCAGTGTACAAATCAGACGTGCGCGTAATTCAAGTTGTTCACAAACAACAACAAGCTAGAATGTGCGCTGTTAGTAAACACTCATTTTCAGTTAAATGTATATTTTGTGGTCTAAATGGAGACCTTTTCCGCGTGGTACGGGTATGCCAAGAAAACCGAGCAGTGCCTCGTAATAAAAACTTGGGTGGTTTGGGAGGCGGCCGGCCATGTCCAGTTACCACCGCTCAGCGCGAAGGATTTTGATTGAGAGAGCTCGGAAAGTGGCTTCAGACAACGAAGATCTGGACTGAAACGACGACCTCATCATCATCATCATAATCAGCCTGATTATACCCACTGTCGCGTTCGGTCCCTGGCCGGACGCCGAGCGCGGCCGGGCAGCGGGCAGGAAGGAACTGAGACTTGCCCCGATCCCGGCACGATAACAACAACCCCTTTATTTCACGCGAACAGTATCTTATATAGCAAGCACACATGTGACCAGTGACGTCACGGACAGACAATGTTTCAGACGCGGCACAGGCGCTATCAGCACATCTCCCCTTTTCTCTGAAAAGATACATTGGCATTTGCAACAAACTTAGCACTGCCACCAACAAAGGATGAACACTTTTTAATGGATGCAACCAATGCTCAAAACAAAATAACAGTCAGTCATTGAACCCATATCGGTCTGGCGGTCGGACATGACGGCAAAATCGTGTTCTATATCCAGGAGGGCTAGTTTGTGGCAAGGGGGTATCTGATGGATCGGCAGGTGCCTTCGGTTTAGATGGATTAGTTTCCTGTTCCATTTCTACCCGACTATCATATGCCTGCGGAAACTCATAGCTACCTCCTCCTTCCTCGCAGTCATTCGGCTGGGAAACAAAGCGAACCAGGAATTTCCTGTTTCTTTCTAGAACTACATCCGTAGAAGTTCTAACTACATACGACCTCGGACGTTGTGCAGGACGTAAGACTCGCGCTTTCACTTTGCAGTCTGTCACCCATACTTCCGCTCCTGGTTTGAGGGCTGGCAGCGGAAGAGCCCTATGACGACTATTGAAGTACCTACGCTGCCGCTGTCGGATGGTTACATCGCGATCTCTGAACTTTTTCAGGCTCACCTTCCGGGGCAGAAGGCTCTTGGGAGGGACAGGGACTGTTGTGCGTAGCCGCCTGCCCACCAGAAGCTCTGCAGGGCTTTTTCCCAGTGGCCCTGGGGTGTCCCTGTACGCTAGCAGCGAAATATAGGGGTCCTTAGCTTTTATAATCAGCCGTTTAATTGTTTGGACCATCCTTTCTACTTCCCCATTTGCCTGAGGGTATCTGGGGCTCGTCGTCACAGTGCGGAAGCCATAGTCGCGAGCAAAAGACTGGAATTCCTGAGATACAAATTGTGTTCCATTATCCGAGATGACAACCTCTGGTATGCCATGTCTTGCAAAGAAACTTTTGAGGTGCATAATGACAGTGACACTTTTTGTCGAAGATAGCAAGGCTACCTCTGGGTATCTAGAAAAATAATCTACTACCACCAAATACCATTTTCCCTCAATATGGCAGAGATCAACACCTACCTTTTGCCAAGGACGCTGTAGAGTGGTTGTCGGAATCATTGTTTCCGACTTTTGTTGCCTGTGTTCCGCGCACACTGGGCAATCAGTTACCAACGCTCTCAGCTGGCAACTCAATCCCGGCCACCATACGGACTCTTTGGCTCGAGCTCTGCATTTCTCGATTCCTTGGTGACTCTCGTGCAAGCGCCTCAAGACCTCTGCGCGTAATGTTTGTGGAATCACCAGCCGCACACCTTTGAGTAGCACGCCGTCAGCGACTGTCAGCGTCGCTCTTTCCTGCCAGTATGGGCGCAACACCATCGACAGCGATGAGAACTAGGGCCAGCCTTCCAGGCTGAATTTTGTGAGAGCTTTACAGACTTCATCGGCTGCTTGTTCAGCTTTGACTCGTTCAAAAAGGCTAGCCTCGACGGCATTTGTCAAACAGCCCGAAACGAATTTCGCGACTTCGCCAACACTCAGCGCATGAGCATCAATTTGGTTTCCCTGAATCGGGGCTCTAGACAATACATCTGCGCCCCGCCGGGGTGGTGCAGTGGTAAGACGCCCGACTACTGTGCTGGAGTTCCCGGGATCGAATCCCGGCCTCGGCGGCTGCGTTTCGATGGAGGCGAAACGAAGTGGCGTCCGTGTGCTGTGCGATGTCAGCGCACGTTAAAGATCCCCAGGTGGTCGAAATTACTCCGTAGCCCTCCACTATGGCCCCCTTTCTCTCTATCCACTTTCACTCCCACCTTCATCCCTTCCCTTACGGCGCGGTTCAGGTGTCCACAGAGCAAGTGTGACAGATACTGCGCTTTTCCCTTCCTATGAACCAACCAACCAACCAACCAATACATCTGCAGTAACGAGGCTCTTACCCGGGACATGCACAACCGTAAAGCTGAACCGCATAAGTCTCATGCGAAAGCGCTGAATACGAGGAGGCAAAACATCTAAAGGTGATTTTCCCAACAACGTTACAAGTGGTTTGTGGTCGGTTTCAAACAGAATTTAAAGACCTTTGATATACCCTTCGAATCGTTCTGCCGCCCAAGTCATTGCCAACGCTTCCTTCTCAATCTGAGAGTATCTGGTTTCGGCAGGCGTCAGCGAGCGTGACGCAAATGCAACAGGTCTTTTTTCATTGTTTGGTTGAACTTGTATCAATACGGCCTCCAAACCGAATGATGACGCGTCAGCGGAAAGAATCGTAGGGTACTTTACATCATAGTTGGCCATGACGCGCTTCGAAGAGATAACGTCTTTGACGTACGACAGCGCTTGCTCTTGGGCTGGTCCCCACGTCCATTCGGAACCCTTCAAAAGCAAGTGACGTAAAGGCGCCGTTTTCGAAGCCAAATCTGGTATGAATCTTGCCAGATGATTAGCCATACCGAGCAGCCGTCGAACGTCAGACACGTTAGCTGGCGTCGCCAGTTCTTTGATAGCACGAACTTTTTCAGGATCCGGCTTGATGCCATCTTTACTAAGCACACAGCCAAGAAATTTTATCTCAGTTACCCCAAAGGCACACTTTTCTTTGTTTAGCGTAACACCGGCACTGGCGAGACGATCTAAAGTTAGACGCAGGCGTTCGTCATGTTGAGCCTTGTCGTTACCAAAAATGAGCACATCATCCATCAGGTTTATCACGCCTGGGATTCCCTCAAGTATCTGCGACATTTTCCTCTGAAAGATCTCGGGTGCCGACGTTATTCCAAACGGCAGTCTTTGAAAACAGTATCGCCCAACTGGCGTTATGAACGTAGTTAACAACTGGCATTCGGGCGACAACTTAATCTGAAAGAAGCCAATCGTTTCAATCTTTTTATGTAGGGCACACACACCTGCAAATTACAATCACCTTCTGCAAATCGTAATGCCGATTACAATCCCATATCTTTTACAAATCCTTGTCACATTTTTGCGTAAAAATGTAGTACTTTTTTTGCCATATTTCTCCTTGTATTATTCGTTACGTTCATGCTTTCCTTGTTTTTCACGGGAGCCCCCTTCCACAATATGTGCAGTAAGCTGCAGATTTTGTCCTTTCTCAGAGGTCAATTGTGATGCCTTGTTTACGGTAAGCTGTTTTAGTTCACACTTATGATAAATATTGTATAATATTTGTACACGAAGTTTATTTTGTTTTCTCTATATGGCTATCAACCCGTTTTGCTTTCACTCGTCCATCTTAATAGTAAATATACTAGTCCCATGATCACAAAAGCCTTCTGGCATTTAATTGCATTGCATAGCCAGCCTCAAATGCACCTATGAAGGTGATGGTGAGTGAGACAGCCAGAAAATAAATGTAAATCAATGAATGCTTTGAGGTTGGAACCCACACCATCTGTGCGCTAGGCAGGTATGCACTGCGTAGACGAAGAAGGGTAGTTGGTGCTAGCATGTTAGAGGAACGCATAATGAACGTGCGGTGATGTGTATAACTTCCTAACGTGGGCTTGGGATGCGTGCTGACGTTACAGAAATATTATTCGTCGTATGCAGCCAAGCAGCATGGCGGGTGTGCGTGCGCAATAAATGATGATATTAGGTCTTGATACACTAAAGCATTGCGCGACATCAGTTCAGTTCAGTTCCGTCGTTCAGTCGTGTCCCACTCTTCGCGACCCTATGGACCATATCACGCCATGCTTTCCGGTCTCTTACTATCTTCCTAACATCACATAACATCACATCACATCTGCAGCGCCTCGAGGATGCCATTTAACCGTCGCGTTCGCTGCCTACCCCTTCTCCGGTATCAGCACACGCCAAACCTCTGTTGTACTTTGACTTCCTCTTACTATACCAGGCTCTGTATATTCTGAAGTTCTCGTCGCTGTATTGCGATGCGGGCCAAGTATCACCAAAGCTTTCTGAAACAATTCCGGAGACACGTTAGCAGAAAGAACTATACTGGAATTCTAAATATTTCCAACGAAAAAGCGGTCACAGAAAAATTGAGGCTGTGACATGGTCACACGTTGCAAGTCTTAAATGTGCCAAATTTTAGAATTTTTTTTTTGTATTCAGTTCTATACTTTTTCAGATAACTATCCAGCTTTCATTCCTTTTATCACATGTAAGGAATATCAAATGAAACTTAATGATACGGACGTAGAGAAAATAAAGATAAATTTCCCAGTGGCTCAAGTGGGTCATCCGAACGCTTCTAGACATGTCCGTTTCAGGTTTGACGGGCGTTCTCTACTGATTCAAGCAGAACTCACCTTGTATCGTTTATGACACTGAATGGTAGTCTTCTCCTGAATAAACGAACAACTTATTGCTGAGAGCACGTTGGCAGCGAATGCGATGCGCAATGGCCACCAGTCATTGCGATGCCGTCACCAGTGCCCACCAAGCAATTTTCAGAAATCCTGTGCCACACCCAAATGCACAGCTAAGATATATATTTTTTTATTACGGCACAATAAAATATTATTTGGTGGTAGAAAGCGTTCACAGGGCGCAAAACAGTGATGCACGCACAATACGCAAGGCAGAAGCATAGGGCACATTGGACGTCGAAGTAAAGGCCGCTGAGATCGATTCGGGCCCCGCTTGCGCTCCAGACACGGGCACACACTTTGTCTGCATCACCTTCTTATTACCAATTTAAAATAAGATTTTAGCAGCGGAAAGTAGGTAAATATAAAGAGCCAAATATCCCAGCACTAAGAAAGCTCATATTTCTTTAAAGTGTGCACACTGCCTTTTGCTCACAAAAAAAAAGCACTTTTAGCACACTGCCTTTGTTTTTCACATTTCACACGGTTCAGATTCAAATTTCAATCCAGTATGCTTAAACGTATATTCATATCCCTGCAAAAACGATCCCTGCAAAAAAAGATCACGAAGCCCCTCTTAGGGATATTCGTCGAGAGGAAAATGCAATACAGTGCTTTCCACAGCCGGTTGTGCTACATTTATGGTTAAGCTGGATGAACGAAAAACTCTCGCAGCCTTCACATAGCAGGCAGGAATGAAGCAGCCAGCGAAAAGCCTTGAACTTAAGTAAGAAAAATAAAGGTTAGTTTAAAGGATGCGAAACAGCGGCTATAACGTGTGAAGAACCATTATAAATAGATTATCTGCCTTTAACAGAGCACATAGAGGTGGTAAGGTTTTGTTGAGAAAAATACGTCTTCGGTTCCTACAGTCCAATTATCCCCTTAAACACACATCGCAAACAATCTATTTTCTGTTTCGCAATAAAGTTTTCTAATCAATCAATCAGCGGGGACACATACATAAAAAAAAAAGACGCTCCTTGACAGTGGGAAGACTCACCGTGCTACTTCTGGTCATACGCCCGGGTCGCCAACATAAGTGTGACGGTGGTGAGGGAGGCGATGTCCATGCTTTCACTCAAACGTTGAAGCTACAGCGGCAGTTGATGTAGAGAGAAACATGGCGCATAGAAAGCAGACAAACACGAGCACAAAAATTCAACTTTATTGCAAGGTTGCCAAGCCCCAGAATATATACAACCCTAAAACCGATACGCCAACAAAACTGTCGAAAAATGAAGAACTGCTGGAAGGCGTACGGCGATAAACAGTTGTCTCATAAGCGAGGCCCATGAGTAAAGAGCAGAAAGTCCTAGCAACCTACCGACGCACGCTAAAGATTGTACAGCTTCTTAGTTTGAAATCGAGCCATCATGAATGATTAACCCAACTAAGTGAAGAATAGTGTTAGTGAGATTCTAGGGTGGGATATCAGGACACAAATTGCTGGCTACCAAAACATGTGCTTCACAGAATAGGTATTTCGAGATAGTAACGAGTGATAATCTAGATAAAAAGAATTAGAGGGATTCAATGCTGCTGAACCTCATGTGGAGCAAAAGCTTTCGGTGCGGGTAAATCGCTGTCGTATTACAACCACTGTATTGCTATCACCAGCGGTTATCACCAGAGGCGAAGTGGCTGGCCTAGTGTCGCTTTCGCAGCAAAACATTCATGCAGATTCTTCTCAGTGAAGAGTGTGGGCAACTCGATGTATCCACGCTTGGGTATAAAATGTAGCCGCATAGAAGGCCACAAAGGACACCACAACAGGGATCACGAGGGATGGACAGAAGAGAAGTACGCTTCAACACAGGACTTTTTCTGGTCATTCATTAACGCGCTTTGTCATTAGGCTCTTCCTGTGAGCATGCCGTGACGCCACATTGGTGGATTGTGCTGACCCGTGTACGTTTTCTTGTCGTTTCTTCCTTTCTATCTTAGTGCTTGATTACTGTGAGAGCTTACAATTCATGATTTTTTTGCTTTCGTAATGCGAACAAAACTGGCTCTGGGTATTTAAGAAAATAATATTCAATCCTTAGGCAGTATACGGCTGCTTTGAAATATCAGCGGCTATCCAGTAATGTGTCAGAATATCCACCAGCATGCGGCAAGTAACCCAGCAGTCTAGACGCATTGAGTGGGTGCCACGGGGCCGGTAACCTTCAAAGTGATGCAAGATCGGCGATCCTCCAAGTGGCCCCAGACTCATCATTACCTGAACTCCTTAATCTGGAAAATACCAATCCTATTTCATCCAGAAAAGAGCATCTATGGCGCCGAACACATGCTCGTATTTCTACGTGGGCGGCAACCATCCCCCGCGGTATCACCTGTCCAGCAGATGTTGCTGTTCGGAGAAATGGGGTCACAGTTGCCTTCCCTCAGGACGTGGCTTCATTTCCGACATTTATATCTCGCCCAGGGTTTGATATGCAAATCTAAAAATTTGAAGCCGACATTCAACACTTGCTGCGGGTCTGCCACGCACTAAAGCTTACGAGAATCCGACACCTCGCTGCCGCAGGTATTTCACGGAAAAGGCCTGGTTCTTATGTTGTATGTACGCAGTGACCACACCATCGTTCACTCATGGACTTCATTAACTCAGCAAACCTTTTTCCATTGCTTTATTCATTTCGGTATCCAAAATCACGCAGCCTTCTGATGCCCTGAGGCTATAAATATTGTCTACAAAAGATAAATGCTTTGTTCACATGACCCTTTTGTACACTGCATCTCGAACCGTCCTAAAACAATTATTCTCCATTTCATAAGTCGGTTTAGGCATGTGGTCTGTCTTTCAGTTATTCATTAGGGCTTCCAACCATGTGCATTGATACTGAACTAGACATTCACATGCGAAATAACCTGTCCCATGTTTCCTAAGCTGGCATATAATTTCTCAGAACGCCATCATGATGATTCATTTCAATAGACAAAAAAGTGCCAATAAGGTATTTATGTACCTCATGACTACAAAAAGCTAAAATTTTTGTTGTACAGCAAAAACCCTACAGTAGTGCAAAGTGTCGGATAGTTCCAATCACGAATAAAAAACCAATTTTAGAGCTGAACAACCCAGAACGCTACTAATGTGGGGTTCAAAGGCACTGCCGGGACAACACTGGATAGAAGATGATTGTCGTTCACATTGTCAAAAATATGTCGGGGAAGGACCACTTCACAATGTGCCAAATAGCGTCCCCCTTTATCGCGTTAGTGGTATTATGTATAAACTCTAGGTTTAATGATGCGATCGCATCTAATGACGCGTGAAATGTACACATTTTAAATTGAAGTGTTGCAGATAAGAGACCATCGCTTATTTATATACAAGTGGGACTTTGCAGTTACTGCTCGAAACACTTCTTTCACCACGAGCTACATCTTTCCACCCGTGTTCTCACTCTAAACACAAGCACAAGCTCGAGATAAACAAGTTCCTGCATCAAAAGACGGTCATCACGGCGGAGGGGCTGCTGTTGCTGCTGCATCTGTGCCTCCGCCTTCTTGTGTCCAAAGCGGTGGCCACGATGCAGTATATGTGATGTACACAACGTAAGAAAAGAAGCACAGGCTGGTCACCGTCAGCATCACGTTGACCAGTGAGCTAAAGCGAGTGTAGCCCATTTTAACGTTCAAGCGACGCATCAGTGCGGTGATCCACTCCTGGCAGTTGTTCCAGACGAGGCAGTACACAGACCGAGAGCCGTTCATTGCGCTCAGCGCATTTGTCAGTGTCTTGAGAGAGAACCGGCCACTCCGGAGGAAGACCTGCGCAGGGACGTGAAAAGGTCGTGGGTGGGACCAGATATATTGCAATAAAACTACAGTATAGCAGGTAAGAGTATAATTTTTTAGCTTTATTGCAGTTTGATTAGAATGCATTTTTATTGTTTTTAACGACCATCCTTTTTCTTTTCAATCAAACGGAATCTCCATAGTAGCATGCGTGGCTTCCATGTTTTCTAATATCTTAGTAGATAAGCGCCTGGAGCAATATTTTAAGGCGGGGGGGAGGGGGAGGGCAGTTTTAAAGGTGTTTAGGTATGTAGATGACATTGTAGTTCTTTTAAGAAAGAAGGACTATTTCACCTACTTCTTTATGTTAGGCAAAGTTTTAAATACTTTTAACACACATGGTCTTGGTTTGACATTTACCCATGAACTGCCCGAAGGTTCAGTTTTATAGGTTTTCGGTTTTTTGACCTTAAATTAACCTTCGAGGAAGGGCATGCCTGCTGGGGCTTTTATCCACGAGCAAAAAAAGAGTTGTAGCCTTTTGGTTCGGCGCACTCCAAAATCATAAAAACAAGAATAGCGTTCATAGGCTTGGAATCTGGTCTCCGAAATTCTTGCCCACATTACATGTCTCAGAGTTTTGACTATCAGAAAAGCCGGCTTCTAGCTGCAGGGTTCTCCTAGTCGATTCCGACAGCCGTCGCCGAGGACATGCTTCAGAAGTTAAAACGTGCAACCGAATAAAAATTTAGGAGCACTGCAAAGTATGCATTTGAGTAATGCGAAAACACAGATGCTGCTGTTGGTTGCTTCTGGTTGCTTCTAGTTGCTTAATTTACTCAGTTCAGTTTCGTTTATATACCTTAAAAGTCCCCCTTAGGCACATTTTAGCCTTTGCTACATTCAAATTGAGCGCCAATACTTTCTTACGCTCGTTTTCACCTCTACTCCCGGTTGCAAAACGTTACATCCTTGACGTCACATTATTTCACTTCTTCTTTACCCATTTTAGTATTTTCTGCTTTCAAATTGCGCGCCTGTTCCTTCCTATGCCCTTTTTCGGCTCCACTTCCGGTTGCGTGACCTCAAAATCTTGACATCACCCTAACTGACTGATTTATTAACTATTTACCATTTGATACATATTTAAGTCGTCCTTAATGACTCACCTAATTACCTATTTTAGTATTTTATACATTCCAATGTGGCGCCAAGCCACTGGCTAATAAGGCCATTTTCACCTTTACTTTTACATTTTTGCCTCTAACTATTTACCTAAATAACCTATTGACCTTTTTATTTTTTTCGGACGCATTACGTCACCCTTTATCAATTGACACCGCTCATTAACCTCTACCACTTATCAATTACTCACAACTGCTGCGGACACGATTTTGCGGACGCGGTCTGCGGACGGAAATCTGTGAACATAGCGAAGTAATGCTTTCGTATTAATAACGGCTGGCACTCAATAAAAGTCCCTAGGCCTTAGTTTATGCCCTAGATTCACATAATCTCGCAAAACTAAAAATAAGTCACTTTCCGTCGCGGTGTACGTGCGTTCTCGGCACTAAGGGAGTTGGGAAAGCTCTGCTCACGCATTTGCAATGCAACAAAAAAAAAAGTTAGTGCCTGAAAAAGCATAATAAGCCATTCGTAACGAGTTCCACTGGAGGGGTTCAATCCATTCCCATGTCTTGTGGAAAGTAGTATATCGGCCAAGCTGGACGTTGCGTCAATGACGTCTGGGGAACACGCTTAAAAATGAAAAATAAAGATCACATTACAAGCATCAAGTTGCTCGCGTAAGTAAATGCGATGCATGTGTGGCCTAGTTCGAAGAGACTAAGGTACTTGGGCAAAATAAAGACAGGACGGAACTGATTAGCCTAATAGCCTATAATATTCAGAAACTTGGCAGCGAGTGTTCTTTATTCTGTTCGTGGCTGAGATTGACTTTTTCAACGAAACTACCTGTAGAGTCTGTTTAAAAAGTAGCTTTTCGTGGGTTACACACGCCCACCCGCGCCTTGCTTTGGTGGATTTTTTCGACTACTTATTCCTTTGTTTTGTTAGTTTTTCATTGTTATTCGCTTTTGTTTCGTTCTCTTGGTTTCGTTATTTTATGTTATATTGCAGGGCCATTGCAGCAGTGCATCTGCAAAGGCCAGCAAATTTGGAAAAAGAGAAGACAAAATTTCTGGACGCCGAAAGTCAGCTACTTGCTGTGAGAGCTTGGTGACCATGACTTTTGAAATTTTAGGTTGAAAGAAGTGTATCTCGGTTGTACGTTTTGCCTCGGTGCAATTCATAATTTTGCTACTACAGTCTTTTCAAAATATTTCTTGAGTATTTCCTTGCAGCCATGGCAAAGCTCAGTGTTTAGGTGATGCGTTTGGATGCCCGTTTTCTTGGTTCCATGCTACATTTTGAAATACGTACAGCGCCATCCTTCACAAAATATTTTTATAGTTTTATATTCGTAAAGCGCTCATTTTTTCAGTGACCGGACAGTGGACTGATGTTACAAGGTGAGCTGCTGACACTGAATATTATACCATCGGATTACATGCAATTTAATATGAGGTGTAAAAACGTGAACAGTATAAACGAAACGTTAAAACATGCACTATAATGTTTACTGTGTGTGAATTAAATATTTCTAACATTTCCTCCATGAAGAAAAAAATTATAACTTCGACAGAATATTTCTTTGAAGATTATCAGAAAATATTTTTTACCCTGCGCATACATTTTCTGTACACTCAATTACAGATAATTCTGTGAAATCACTCTAGCAAAATATACAAGAAACAGGCTTTAACATATGTTCCTGATAACGCAGCTGGCATAATTTTTTTATTGCAGAACAATATTACAGTGGGGCTCCAAGGAGTAGATATGCATTGTATTTGGTCCTTCTGCAGTAAAGTCGTCGTTCCAAATACAATCTTTCAGTCAGCGCCGGAGCACAGAGGTTTATGGCTTGGTTTGTTTTGTAGGGTTTTACGTCACAAAGTGACTCAGGCTACGAGATAAGCTATAGCGGAAGACTTCGGAAATTTCGGCAACTTAGGTTCTTTAGCGTGCACTGACATCGCACAGCACCCGGATGCAATTCAGCTTTGCTCCATTGGAACACAGCCGCCGCCGTCACAAAGCTCAAGGACCTCGACATCTAATGCTCTAGTGGCAGTAACACCATTTTCACGATTTCTTTTATGTAATATATACAGCAACACCAAATAGCCTGGACCTTCATTGTTACACTTCTTTACGCGTCGGGGGCGCTGGCTACCACGGCCGGCAAGTAATTGCGAGCCATATCAGCTCTCCTCACAAGTCCGGCTGCGTGAATTTCTTTCTGAGTTGATATTTGTAGAAATATCAGAGCATGCATTTTTTACGACTGTTTCCAAATACAGAGTGTGTTCAAAAATGTATGCTTCTTATAAAACCGACAAAAATAGGCTTCAGTTCTCCAGCAAAGAGGGATCGAAGCGTTAGTTTCTAAGTGCGCAGTTGGTATCGACTTTCGGGAGTACACAAAACCAGTGGCCAGTCAATAGAACGGGTGACAACAATCGTGAGCGAGGGACAGAAGATTTCTTTGTGTGCTGACTAAATCCTATCTTTCAGCCCGTGGCTGGGAGTGACCTCGCTTTGTGCTTGCTTTTGCCTCACTGAGTGCTGAATTCTTGAGATTTCAGTTTCGAGCATTTTTTTTTTCAGTAGCTGCCACATGGATCTTTTTTAGAATTCCTAAAATATGTGCGCGTATTGAGAACGCGTGTTTTCCTAGCGCCGCAACCTTTGGCCACCACAGAGTGTATGCAGGATCACGTCAAACAGTATATAAACCACCATTTGCTATTTCCACATCGTTATTTCCTTGACAAGCAAATCAATTTTTACAGCTGTCCCTTATATCAGACATATAGCGTTTCCCTATTATTAAATATCAAAAATGAAGATACGCGACTTATTTCCAAGCTGACGCAAAAATCGAAAATTTCGGTTTTTGTGTGACTAAGGCCCACCCTTATGGAGAATGCACTTTGGGTGTTAAGTAGTTGGCATCCCATTGCTTCTTTCCTGCGAGGCTAAGATCGCACTGCTAAACCTATATATTCATGGTGTTCTTACTATTATCAGTTTCAGTGGAATGCAGAGTGGAAAAAAAAAAAACGAAGTGCAGAGAAGGCGACCAATAAAGCCACTATGGAGATAAGTGTGAACGCATCCTCGTGGAAACAAAGAGAGGCTAAAAAAAAACTGATCGTAAAAAAGGCGATGTCCACAACAAGGACAGAAAAATCAAGGAGACATGAAATCTACTTCATAGATCGAAAACAGTTCATTACTGGAGTAAACAAATGCAAGAAGTTATCTCTTATAATCAAAAAAAGAAACTGCCAATATGAAGTGGGCTATGTTGAAGTGTGAAAACGGGATCAGGAGTAATTTGCTGCGAATTATGCAACAAAAAAACTTGTCATATCTAATCAATAAAAGTAGTTATCGACACCGTGCTTGCTTATATTAAACTATGCATCAAGTAAACCTTCTCACAATAGTAGAATTCATTAAGGCCTATTTGCACGTTGCGGAGTCAGTACCTGCAGTAATTATTTTGCGTTCCTAAATTTTCAGTAGCGTACTAACATGTTCACCAACCTTGCGCGGTTTCTCCATTTCCAGTACTTCCCTCGTCGTCACAAATCCATGGCCCTCCAGGTAGCTGCCGGACTTGGCCGCCTCGAGCATGACGGCTACCTGGTCGGCGGCACTTTCAGCCTGCGCACAGCCCTTGAAGACGAAGACAGCTTGCCAGTGCTTTGCGAAAGGGAAGTCCAGCATCTCCGCTTTGGGCAGCACCTTCGACAGTGGAGATGAGATGGGAGGTGAAGGTAATAGCGGTGCCGTAGAACCACTGCACGACGAACCGGACAGGGGGCGGATGTGCAGAAACACGTCACAGTCATATTCTACTTCGGGATTGTCCAAAAGGACGCAGTTCTGCATCCTTCTTATAACAACGCCAGAACTAAAACGGGCTGTGACCGCTGTTCGGAATTTCTAGGCTGGCGAGAATTTTGATATCGAAAAACGAGCTTCGATGGTGGGCTGGTCTGGACTTCGGAAGTTGCACAGCAGCCAAGCCCTAAACGGTGCCGCACTAGTGGCCGACACTTGCGCCAAGCGAGAGATAGCAAAAGAAACCTCCGTGAAGGAACCTTGCAGTGAAAAAAAAAACGGGTTTACAAAGCAGAATCGTCTCGAAACAGACAAGATAGTGAAATCGAAAAGTTCAAAAACAGGAGCCCTAGAGAAAACGAAGTGGATAATCAGATAGGAACTTCGGCTGTGAAGCCGAACTGATAGCAGGAGATGAACTAAAAGGCGCTATTTTCAGACACGTATACTGTAGGGTCTGCTCCAAGAGAAAACGCCTCTCTCAAGTTTAACATTAGAAAGGAGGATGCAATTTTGCACCATACGCTTCCCGTTTCAAGCACATGACTCACTCTGATGCTGGCGAAGTATTTGAAACGTCTCAGGTATTGACGTCATCTGTGCCGTTTGTTGATTAACATATTCAGCTGGTTTCAACTACCACTTTACATGATTTCGACATAAGCTTTAAATGACCACAAAGCCAAAGTGGGCATTTTATTGACCTCCTTAGCAAGGCGCAAATGCCTCCCGCTAGCGTTTCGGAGTTAATTATAAAGAGGAGAAAGGTTATGTGGGGTCAATTTCATTTCGTTATTCGGTCACGTGTAGTTTCTCAGAAACATAAGAATAAATAATAGTGTCTTTTTTTCATTTATACTTATAAAACTGGGAACTCTGGGTGATCGGACACGTTCAGCTTCTTTGATATAAATTGTCTGCATTGCTAAAGGTGGTTAGAGGATCTATATTTAAACTGCACTCCATTCTGGAATGGACATATGCGTCTACGGGTTACGGGTCAAACGCTTTGCTCATTAAGCAAAAGCGTTACGTTTAACTTCTTCGGACTCCCTTATCTGCACTTCAGGAGCGCGGATTTCTGGGCGAGTCGGTTGCAATTGAATTCCTTGAAACTTTTAAAATTACAGAATAGACGCAAAAGTGAATGCACACTACAGTTCGTTTCGCCATTTATCGCCACGTCAACATGAAAGATGTACTATCATATACTTGATTATATTGTCATGTAATGTTTCTACTTTCAGCTGGCTATGTCTCTGCCAGGTCTGTTCTATTCACGCGATTTTTTTAAGTTCCATATTTTCAAGTTGTGATATTAAAACGAAGCGATTGAAAGCTTCATACGACCATCCCAGAAATTACCTAGGTAAGCAGCCTAATATGTTATTGTCCCTTTTGTATATTGTTACGTGGTGACACGCAAGCCGACGTCACAACATGACGACAGGTGAACGATAATTTAATGGCTGGCCTAGTGCGAGGACTTCTCTCGTACTACTGCCGATCTTCTTCGCAACACTTCCCAGAGCCACCGAGAGACCGTCCCGATCGGTTCTTTGAAGACGGTGGTGACGTGACGGTAAGGGTGTTCAAGAAAAGATAGAAGAGAATGATGCGCTTGCCACCATAATGAGGATGACCACCATGATGCTTGGTTGAACCGCCTCCCCTGAAACTCTTCAACCTTCTGCCACCAAAACATCCAAGGGATCGATGGCTCGAAGTCGCGTCGGGCGGCTCGGGGGGGGGGGGGGGGGGGGG
>JAJIZL010032554.1:49571-61347 GCA_023969395.1 Amblyomma maculatum
GTTTTTGCTCAAATTGTGAAGTACACGTGACGTGTGCAGTATGACAGCGCAAGGTTACGTAAGCACACAATCGGGTTACGCATTCTGAAGAAAAAGAGAAATAGAGACAGAAAAAGCGTGCTGTCGTCTGCTACTATGTATTGGCGCCAAGTATGAAAAACGACTATGCTTCTGCAGGAACCGTGCCGCTGCGGTGCATTCCGCGATTCTGAAGCCTCGGGTTGCAGTGATGCAAGTGAAGTATGTTGTGGCGTTGCGGTCTCCGTGTGTCATGAGTCATGACATACTTGCGGTCGAACATTCGGCATCAGCTACGCGCGGAAAGGCTGCGCGAGTTTCTGCTGAAGATCAAGAACGGCAACAGAATGTTCGCAGTGGTGCAAACTCGGAGCGGAAAGAAGTATTGCTGTTCATAAGCGCCGATGACCTCTCACGTTCACTTATCAGCGGCTTTTAAAAGCAGGAACTAAAAGGTTTAAATTGGCCGTCAACAGAAGGAATGGACAGATTTCCTAAGTAGCTCCAGCACTGACGAAGAGGCGCCGGCGCAGCCGGCATTGTCCATGTCTGAGGAAAACGCTCGCGGTCTCAAGGTATCAATTACTGTTAGGTACTGGCTGTGCTACCCACCTTTTTCGACAAACCGCGTTATGACCAGCTACCGTCAGGTCATCAAGTCTGCTTAAGTTTCTAACATATTGTGTCGGCATGAGTTGTTTAGAGCGCGGAAAGCAGCGCAGAGAGACAGATGGCGCGAGACAGAGAGGGAGAAAGAGAGTCTTACACAGACGAAATGGAAGGCATACGTTGAGCCTTACACCTAGTCGGTTAAATTTTCATGCGCTAGCGTGCGAAAGGCTCTTGCAAAACGGAAAAAACGTCCCAGAAAGGGAAAGAAACAGAAGAAAGGAATAGCAGTAAGGTTAATTAGGCGACACTCAGGCTACTGTACACGTGCAGAGGGGGATAAACGGAAAATAAGGAAAGAAAGCGAAAGATGATCGAGGAAATATTGGTATGAAGCTAGGCCGGCGGCGCGCGCGTATTCGTTATTGTCGAAACGGTGAAATGCTAATCAATTAAGGGATATTATTTTCCGGCTGTATTAAGAAAAGCAATCGACACAATATCTCACTCAACTACATGATATGATTAGATCGTACCGCCATAACGTGCTCCGGAGTACTTTTTTTTTTCAAAAAATAAGTAAATGGTGAGCCCGCATGCATATTAATACAAAACTTAATATATGAAACACATCACATGTGGCAAGCAAACATGTGCAATATACATTGTACATACATTCCTGTATTAAAATAGAAATTTGAGTATTTTTGCTTTCTTTTCCCATCGTGGAAAGGCTGCTCAATTTATTAACGTTGCAGTGAGCGCATAGTGCAAGGCAAAAAAAGGCAGTGTGTAGGGCCGACGTTTAAGACAGTATTTGGTGATCCTTCGCTGCCAGTCGCGCGAAATTTTTGCACAGCCATCGAACCATATGACCCCTCAGGTTGTATTCACGAACTGACCATACAGATAATTAGAAAGCGTTGCGGTCCTCTCTGAAATTCATGAGTATTTGGTGGGCGCAGTTTAACACAGAGCCAAAAAGAAGAAAACACGGGATTGGCGCTTTTATTCCTCTTCAATTCTTTGTCTCTGTGAAAGAGCGCCCAAAAAACCATCATGAACGTCCTACAACTCGCCCAACTTCCCTTCTGTTGCTCTCTGAAATGCTTGTCTCGCGCAAATCAACCGCTTCAGTTAGCGGGCTGCATTGCTGCGCTTGGCATTGACGGTGCGGATCGATGGTTTCTTTATGAGAGCAAAGCATTTGCAATGGGGGGGTAGGTACGACCCTCGTGCGGCTGTAAATCTCCGTCTTCAATATCATTCCTCTAAAAGATGATGCAGCCTAGCAGTTCCCTTATAACGTCGTTTCAGAGCTTTATGCAATTGAAGCAAATTGTGTCAGCTTACCTTACCACCCGCCAAACTGTCTACCAAACTGTGGTCAGCTAACAGCCGCCTGCACTACACGTCAAATTCGCGACCGCCTCAAGCGGTTCGAAATGCGGCGCCCAACCTTTGGTCATTTACAAAAATGGCAAAACATCCTTTACATAATGAAACATCATCTTGACGTGATCAGTAAATGTTTACGCATGACGTATTTCCCGCCATACAACGTCAGCCAGTCAGATTTTAGGAGTCGGCTGTTGACAGTGGGCAGTTCATTTCAGCCCATTCGTAATACAAGCGTAAGTGCTTCCCTTTCTATCAGCTATGCCTGTGTTTTCCCTCCAAAATTACTTATAAATACCATCCAGACATCATGAACACCGCTGCTAAAAACTCAATTTCACGCTCACGTCTTTTTACGTCACCGCAAAAAAGCCATTTCCACACTCCAAAATTTCGCGCCACAAATTTGAAACACGTGACTGTTCTGAGAACCAATCAGAGAAACGAAATGGCGCCTAACGGTGGCCATGTGTGTCGAGAATAGGGCGCCAGGAACAGAACTCCTTCCGTTCAAGTACACACACGTAAAAATAGTGGAAAGGGGAGTAGTGTCTGCATGCAAGGTATCAGCTCTCATAAAATCGTTTGTGCTTAAAATTGAAGATACGTTTTGACGATTAGTTTGGCAGGCGTCTGGCAGCATTTCCATTTTGCGCTTTTAACTGTTCTTAAGGCCCTGATTCAAAAGCGAAAAAGCAAAACGCCAAGTCAGAGCCTAGCGTCCAAATGTGAAACGTTCAGGCCAGGTGTGTTGCCTTATCTTAATAAGGTGCCACCCCATCTGAAGAAAATTGCAAACAGGTATTCTGTCCCTCTGGTATTTTCCGCTCCGAACAAAACATGTAAGCTTTGCCACTTTCATTCCCACCTTCCTCCCTTCCCTTACGGCGCGGTTCGGGTGTCCACAGAGCAAGTGTGACAGTTACTGCGCCTTTCCCTTCCTGTGAACCAATTTAATTTAGCTCCCGCACGGCGGTGATGGAAGGCGTGGTTGCCAAATCAGGCACGGGACTACCCACATTTTATGCGCCATCGGAGGGGTTTATGTTGTCTCACTATCCTGTGGAAAGACTTACGCCGTGTAGATTGGCTGCTGTATTAACGAGTGGCTGAGGGAGAATGCGCTAAATGTTAAGAACAAAGATCGCAAAAGTTTTTATCTCGTGTCTCATAATCTTGCTTGCAAATGTGCACCGCAATTGCATAAGACGTCCATTCTTGGTAGGAGCAAAAATGAACCCGCATGGTTGCACTCCAAGCCTTTCATATCAACAAAAAAAGATGAAGACTACATTAGCGACATTTCCATTTCTCTGTATAACGATGAATATAAATTTCTGGGCTCGCGGCGTTGTTAACTGGGACCGGATGACGTCATTTTTGGTCTGCATATACAAGGGTGGCCTGAGCTCCATATACGCATTGTTGCCAAGAGGAATAAAACTGTTCTTAGACTAGCGCCCCTCATTGTCTTCTCCACGGATCGTCTACTGTTGACGCTTATCAGTTACGTTAGGAAAATACGAGATTAGGTAAGGAATTCGAACAGTGATCCTAATATTTAAAGTTAATTTGCCTATGAAGCGAAACTCAATTATGACAGAGTTCCGTTCTCAAGAACTAAAAGATGGTGAATTGCTGGGCGCGCTTGCAATGTTTTGCTGCAGTTCATTTGTCTCTGTATGTGCTCACTGTGGGGCTACAAACTATAGAAACTTCAGCATTTAACATATCTACAAAAATATACCGGTGACTATAAGAACGTCCCAGTTTTACCTGCTAAAGTACATTCAGGTGACGTTGGAGGGTTGATGCAAGGAAGTAGTGAAAACACGCAGCATAAGGAACGGACCAAAGCCTTTGAGGAAAAGTTTCGTCTTTTGGGCAAAACACGCTCAATTTCTTAGTTAAATGAAAAAGCGGTGCACTCAGACTCCTTTTCTGCAGACGTGTATTCGAACAACAAGCTGCCACTTTTACGGCATGTCCGGGAGGCAAAGCGCTAGCCCCACATTGTCAAATCGCACAAATATGAGTCCGCGCAGCGTCAGTTATAGCTTCTCAACAAGTACGTACCACGGACGGTCGCCTTGATGTAAAGCTCTATTATTATCAGTACAACGAAATACGTACAGTGCAACGAAATAAGTACAGTTTCACCCAGACTACCCACAATTCACACAGACGCTTGCAGAAAGCGGCACGTAACCTAGAACCTAGAACTTTAGTTGAGGACAACGCAGAGGGCTATGGAACGAAAAATGGTAGGGGTAACATTAGGATATAGGAAGCGTGCAGAGTGGGTTCGAGAAATAACTCAAGTTACTGACATTCTAGTGGAAATTAAGAAGAAGAAATGGGCATGGGCAGGACATGTAGTGCGAAGAGAGGATAACCGATGGTCGCTTAGGGTAACAAACTGGATTCCAATGGAAGGAAAGCGTAGCAGGGGGCGGCAGAAAGTTAGGTGGGCGGATGAGGTTAAGAAGTTCGCACGCGTCAAGTGGAGGCAGCTAGCACAGAACCGGGTTAATTAGAGAAATATTGGAGAGGCCTTCGCCCTGCAGTGGGCATAGTCAGGCAGATGATGATGATGACGACGAACCTAAAACCGGTGGCGCTGTCGCAGCCACCCTACGCAGAAAACGCTTCGCTCTGAAACTTGGCCAACTGCCCAAGCAGATATTAAATTACTAAGATTGGTCGCTAAAACATGGTAAAAATATAATAAAGTTAGTTTTTCTTAAGTAAAAAAATAACTGCATAAAGTAATTCTCGAGAATATTTTATTGACTTGCTGATTCCTTGGTGTAACTCATTTTTAGTGCTTTAATATTTGGCATCAAAGCTCGCCAGGGCCTTTTGCACTGTTCGTCATCATCATCATTGAGTTGATGCATCTGGCAATGGGTTTCTTGCGACTTCTTCAATCGACTTTGGCATTATTGTTCTCTGGTTGAAGAAATGCGAGTGACCGTTGCATTCGACAGCACTGAATATAAAGGTTGCGCACAAATATCTATATAAACCAGCTATGGAATACTGGAAAAGGCTGGAATAATAGAGAAAATATTGCGGTTGCTGGTAATAACTTGGGTCTGATATCGGTGCATCGGCCGCTAATAAGCAAGTTATAGAGCCTCGTTTCGAGACCCCGGGCATCAAAAAACAAAGAGCACAAAATCATTCTGGGCGCTACTATCAGAGTGATAAGGCCGCATGCCGGCGGCTTTTGAGAAATGTACAGACTTCATGCATTCGTGGCAAATTAGTATGGTTACTTTTTATTACCTTGCTTCAAAATCTATTCTGTGCCCATGTATTGAAGGGAGTGCCGTATTAAAGCGCACTTATAAAATGGTTGCAGCATCAGTGGGAGAACAAAACGTCCAATGCCACCCATGAACCACCTTAGTTCTTCTCCCGCTACCTATTTTGAAAAAGCCTAACGTAATTATCCGCTGCCATTTTCGCGTTTTGTAAGAACTGCAACACTCATCTGCTTTTTTTTTTTAATATCAGGAGCGGATTTTCGGTAATTAACTGCTTTTGTTGATTTACGCACTCATGGCACTCGCCCAAAAATCTCCATTTTTAAAGGCACGTTTCGCGTCAGAGGCCGCATTCTCAATTTCGTGTAGCGTTTATGGAATAGTCGGGTCTATGTTTTTTTATTCAAAAGGACCCTCTAAGCTTCTGGTAGTTCAGAGGAGAGCACGGCATATTGTATATAGCATATAAATATTTATTATGGAAATATCATATCGTATACAATTATGAGCACAGTGCGGCAGTTTAGCCCACGGTGGCATATTACTGCCGCCACCATTCTCAAGCTCAGGAATAGGGGACAAATGCCGAGAAAGGCAAATATGGATAAGCAAAACACGAAGCTTTTCTAATTGGGCTTCATAGAGAGAAAAAATTCAATGACAGAAAAGTAGACCAAGAAGCCTGAAAGCAGTGCGGCTGTATTTGCACCAGTGCCGATTTAAATTATCCACGGTTTCGATATTTTTCTTCCGTATGCTCTCGACATATTCGGCTTTGTCCTCATAAAAGATTTCACAGGTTATTGCGTTCTACATGGCTTTAGGTCGATATTCTGCCATATTGGTATCAACAATAGCTGAATTATATTCAAACTAAAAAGTAGTATCAGACAACGTGAAGATAATAAACACGATATCGTTTTCTGTGGCCACAGGAAACTAAACGCGCTCGTCAGGTTCGCACCGCGCCGTCCTCTTGAGCAATTAATTCCTACATGCCCTACCAACGGCTACTTTTGAGTCCCTTCACAATGAGTTTATGAATGTGACCTAAGCCGGTCCTATTTGCTCCTCCAGTCATGCCAACCAACCGCGGTGCAATATTGGCAATGGTTTTGAAAAGCAACTACGGATACTACGGCTCAATGTTAAAAAAAAATAAAGTTGATTTATATAAAAAATGCATGTATGTATGTGCAACCGAAGGCTAAAGTGCGTGCTCATAAATACGTTTATGAAGCCTCACAAAGATTGTATAATCAGAACGAGAGGCAATTAGAGACAGGCGCTTAAAATCTAAAGCGGCTTTAGACGAATGTAAGATCACACCTAGAAAAATATAATACAGGGGCTTGCATATATTAAAAGGAAGGGGAAAGTCTTTTTTGCTTCATCGTTGACGTCAGCAAAACTGTCACGTTTTTGCGGCAGATCTGATTGGCCAAAACGGGATGACGTCGTAGAGGTCTCGGCCAATCACTGAGCACCGCCACTGTACGCGCGAATGCGTGCCTTATAAGGCCATATGCCAACTTATGGTCAGTTACTAATTAAGAACTGAATAATTATTTATTGAATAATTATACAATTACTAATTAGGACAAGTGATTGGGACCAAATAAGTGATCATTGGTAATTAGCGACAGTTGCGTAATTGAATAATTCATTACTAATATATGCCGCACACGATGCTCATATGCACACAATGATCAATTTCTGAATAATGACCAATTAATAAACAATTTCTGACTAATAAGTAATTACTGATTATTGACTAATTAACAAATATTTACTAAATACTGCCGCGGACCCGGTAAAGCCAACCACACAACAGTAAACGAAGAACAACTGCGAAGATACAAGGAGCGCGATCTCGTCGCTAATGAGCTGATGTCATTTCCCCGAAATGCTTGCAAATGAGGACAGGCACAAATTTGGCGCAGCACTCAGGCTTCCGCCTTTCATCACTTTAGTCGCCAAAGTGTCCTCGAAGTTTTCTTTTGTATGATACACGGATGCTGGCATTCAGTCAGTGTGCTTTAGGTGATTGCTAAGTGCCCTAAAATTACAACACAAAAGATAAAAGAGCTGCAAGAATAGAACCATAGCGTAACAGAGAGCAAAAAAGGACGACGACAAAGGTGGAGATCGCACACTCCAAGCTTTTCCGACTGACAAAAAACTCGAAACCAACCATGCAGAAGTTTTGAGAAAAAGTCTGAATACGAATAGGTTAATAGATATTCTTGAGAAAAAAATAATTAGAACAGGCTGTTTCCTTTTGGTGCCTACGATTAAACGTTGCTTTACAAGCTAATGTCTCCAAATCGTATGAAATAATGAATGAAGAAAATAAAAAAAATTAAACTTCAACAAGCCCCCGTTTCATTCTCTTCTATCATTAAACTTGGAATTTTGTTTTCACAGTGAGCCGCATTCACAATAAAAGTGAAGGATGCTGAAATAAATTTGACTTTGAATAAGAGAGTCTCGACCTACGCTGAATGGCCGCTTGCCAATGTGCAATTTTTTACTAATGCCTTCTCAGCGATCGGAAAAGAAAGCTTAGAAAGCGAAATTTCAGTGCTTCGTTCATTGTGCAAGTATGCCGTGAAGTCTGCTACGTGGCTCATCTCGCGGCTTCCTTATGAGCTGTTTGTACGCAACGAATTGAATCCTGTAAGACTATCTGCGTGCCTTATAGGTTGCATTCATGGTCACATCTAACACTTGACTACCCATATAATGCGTACTCGCAACTGCTAATAATGGACTAGTCGTCCGTTCGAGGAAGTGACCTGTCTTGCCAGAAAAGTTAACCTTGATTTATTGTCCAATACCTAAGCACCTGTTAACCTCCAAGCGCAATGGGCCTATTTTACACACCTCAGTAATTGCGACAAGTGGAAAAATTATAGACGTGCCTGGCACTCGCCTGCCGTGTAAACTGTATCACGTCATGTTCGTTTCTTGCCTAACATTTTTTTTTTTAATGTGGCAAAAAAAAATAAAGAATGAGTACTGTTAAATTTAACTTCCCTTTTCTGCTTTTAAACAAGGTAAATGTGTACTAAAGAGAAAGGTGGCGAGCAGCCCAGCGAGCTTGAAATGCACAGAACCACTGATAGTGACTGCAGCGGCAGCTCTGAGCAAGAATCCATTTGACTATGATAGTCTGTTAAGGCCAGGGCGTAAAATCTAAGCAAGGATTTAAAAAAAGATAGAGTGGTCTTGCAATTGCAATTGAGGGTTGTTGAATCGTGTGGCCAAATATGCGCTCTGTGTTTCTCTCTGCAATCTTCAGTATTGAAAAAAAACATAACCACCTATAATTTTAATGTATTTTGTCACTTCAGAAACAAAGCTCAACAGTCGTAGATGGTAGACCACACGTAAAAAGAGCCCACCTGAATGTTTACACTTAGATGCCTTCAGCGTAATTTTCTTTTTCTTTTTTTACCGGAGTTCCAAACACAAATCCGGTAACAAAACAGTTTTACATGATAGAATTGCTTATTTGGAATTAAGGGACGCTTTCTTCTAAACACGTCTCGTCGACGAGGCTTCGCATGCGTTCTAGAGCAGAGATATGATGTGATAGCTGTTTTGTTAGGACCACTAAATAAACCTCAGTATATTGTACGATAATAGAAACATTGCCACATTTAAGACAGTTTTAACACAATGAGCAACTTTTATGTTCACACATTCTTTCTAAATACAATGTAAAACTTTTACGAGTCACTCTGTTATTGAAAGATAATTGGCGAACGAACAGAAATACTGCCCTAAAGGCCAGCCAAATCTAAACTGCTTTCAGTATTGTTTTGGAATATACATGTAGCCAGCGTTATTTGTTTATTTCCAATCGGTGTATTTACCTATCACGCCTTTTGCATCACCACAGTCAGAAATTCGACCTTTCCTCACGGGGACAAAACTGTGGAGCCTAGAAAAATGACAAAATCAACTGTGTCCAAATTCTAGCAACCATTTTCTTTTGGTGGTAAAATTATCTGTGCATTTTTTTTTTCACAATGCTTTAACTGTAAACTGTCAAAAGAACCTATATGTACGACTGGATGAGCCGGCTTTCCAGGGGCTTTCCTGCACGACTAGATTTTCGCAAATGAAGCAAGATCCGCCTATTCAATTAGATTGGTATAGTCGCGTTATAATTAAATGGCGGCGCTCACATAGCAGTCCTCTTTAGTAAAGTGCGTATGCCATTGGCTTGGCCATCAGAAAGATAGGTTGCCGGGTTCTGACGCGTGCATTCTCCTTTTAGATATATATATGCCACTGATCCTGGCCTTAAATGGCAACTCCATCGATTTTTCGACTGTACTGAGTTAATGATTCATTTATATTGCTGAAGGCTTGGTCATGACAGTAGGCGATTATATTTTTTTACAGTAACCTTAAGAAATACAAAAACTTGAAATAAAATTCAAACTCCCGCTCTGGGCCCAGAGAGCACTGCCTTGCTCGACGTTACATGATAACGACACAGGCATGCAGGCGCACCACACGCACCTTCTGCCGTTCTGCCGAGCTGTGCAAACGTCAATCGCTGTCACGTACGGCACCATGTAAAACATATATGATGTAGGTGAGTCGCCCTATGTATAATATATGAAACTATATATGAAGCTAGTATTATGATCATACAAATGAAATTAAAAGAGAGCAATATTTAGCATGCATGACCAATGAGGGCAGAACGAGCCGTACGATCTTGAATGCGGCTAAATTATTGTCGTATGAAGCATCAATTCTCTCGAATTTTTAAGCCATTTATGCACTCACAAACCCGATGCAAGTAGCCGGCATATATGAGGGCGACCGATCGGTACTACAAATTCCGGTTTTCTGGAGCGGCTAGCACAATACCTCTTTCTGGTGACTTCGCTTCAGAAGCCATCACTCCTGGTCAAGGTTGTTCCGCAAAAGGGTTAGAAAGAAGCTCATGATCTGAAAGCTGTGATTATGTGCGTTACCAGTCCATGAGGCTCTTGTTTCTCGGCCTTCCCATGTCACATGGCAGAAACCGGATGAGTGCACGACATCGGTTTCTTATTACTTGCGTACGCATGCATTTATATCGACACTGTGGTGCCACGTCTAGGCGGTGCCTATAAAGAGTGAAGCGCTGATATGCGTTCTCACTACTACATTTGCTAGTGCCATCTAGATGCAGTCGTTCACGCTATCACCTTTTATGTCTTGCACTAGTCTGGCGCCTTTCCAGGCAGAAGCGTAGTACTCGCGTTCGGTTCGTTTTGGTATTTGTTGTTTGTTCAAAGCCTAGACTCAGGCTTTAAAACATACGACAGAAAAGGGTTTTGTAAAATATATAATAGAACACTGAATAAATATTAATATACGAATTGTAAAATTGCCTGGGAGATTGAACAGCCTAACTCTTGCAGACTTTTGAAGTGGGACGTTAATTACGGGGCATAGGTTTATGTGCACATTGTGGCGTAATGCGTATTGTCCTAAAATATTCTTTGCTGAAAAAAAAAAAAAACTGCCTCCGAATGAGGGTCGCTGCCTTTTCTAGATAGTAGTTTTTTATTTCACAGGGCATCATCCCCTTACTTCGCCCTAGGACACAAGCGCCAATTGCGAAAAAAAAAAAGTGCAGTGCTTGAAAATTAGGTTCCAAATGATAAACCTTTCTTTTAGCTGTGTTGCACCCTTTACACGGAATGCGACATTTCCCGAGGTAGGAATCACTCGACTGAAGTGACTATCTAACACGTGCATAAAACTGAGAAACGTGTGCAGGGTTTGAAAAATACGGAAACAAAACTGGTATTGAGCAATGAAGCGCCCTAAACATCTGAGCCTCTGAAGTCGATACAAGACAAATGAATATGAAAATTCGGAAGGAATTCCCCGAAAATAGGCTTGTACCTTTCCTTCTCAGTCGATTGGTTCACTGCAATCTGTGCTTTCTTGAGTAGCTTTAAATGAATCCAAGTTTCTTTTTTTCTAAATCAACACATTTTAAGCAATATTTTGAGATTTCTTAGCAGGAAATGGTCCTAAAAACTAGAGGTTACCCAATACCTCTTACGCTTCCGCGGAGATATACGCTTTTATATTCGATCACATGTATCTCGCTAATTGTATCTGAAAAGATACCTGAGACGTAGAAAGAACATATACATTATATCATTTCACTTTTTGACTTCAGTATGGTACCGGCACAAATAACATAGTGCTATATGAAAAAGACTAAAAAGGCGTCACGAACTTGTTAGTGTCACTATTGAACATTCGGCCATTCGGCCGCAAAGAACACCTTCATCCATGTCGTTTCAGATTGTCTGATTGCGCTGATGCCGTCATCGGAACAGGAATGAACGGTAGATAGCTTTATTAAGCAACGAATCGTACAGTTGATGATTTTGTCAATGTATTACTACGCATATTGATGCGATACAATCTTTTTCCGTACGGTGTTGGAT
>JAJIZL010032555.1:0-10337 GCA_023969395.1 Amblyomma maculatum
TATTTATGAGATGTTTCAACTAGCCCAGTCCCAAGCACTTCTTAACATCATCATCATCAATAAATTAATAATCTTGCATAGTTAGCATGCCAGTGTTGAGCCAGATCACTGAAAAGATCTTGCGCTTCTGCAACATCAGCAGTTTCTTTGTGGCCACTGCTTGAACGGTGAAGCCCGCATGATGAAAGCATCGCTGGATGGTAGTTGTGGCAACTTCATCCCAAGAATGAGCCAGAATGTGAATGGCAGACAGAAGATCTATGCTGTATTCTTTGTCTCTGTCCATACTGTGGGGATATGAGGGGAGACGGTATTCCACCCCGCTCCTACTCCGCAGGTGCAACGTCCTCGCTGGCGACCCGCAGAGGGAACAAAGGGGACAAAGGACGGGGGCGACACATCGGTAATACTCTAATGCTATTTATTGCACTTGCAAATAATACAGAGCATGCCGGCTAGCTATACATCAACAAGGTTTTCCTTGGAAGGGCAAGGCTATGTAAGAAGGACTTTTGACTCACCGGCTGGGAAATGGGGGTGCGACTCCGGCGGCGGACATTTGCACGCGCCGTGAATATGGCGGCAGGGATCTCCCGTGCGCCGCCACATTCTTCGGACAAAGCCATACCACGGCGTTTGCCGCGGGAGGCGGCGAGAGCGTGCGGTATTTACCGGTCGCTTCGCCGTTGGGAACCAGAAGATGGGCGGTCGTGCACGACGGGTCCTCCCGTGTGCGCAGCGTACTCCGTGCCCGCTATCCCCCGGCATTTGCCGGGAGAGGCGGCGGGAGACGACCGCTCTCGCTGCCGGCTGGATCCAGAATCTCCCTCTCGTCTTCTCGCGGGAACCCGCGTAGACGTCTTGGTGGCGCACACATCGCTGGTCTCCTTCCCCCAAGGGGAGGTATTTCCAGCCGGCGCTGCCATGAAGCTCGTTGGGGTGGTGGTGGTCGGTCGCGGCGAAGGGGAAGGAAACTGGTTTCCACAACTGTGAGCAAGGATCGAGTTCACCTAGGTGGTAAAAATATTTTAATGAAAATGATTAGGAGGTTGTAGCGGCGGTTGGAGTCCTCAGTCCGGAACCCCATTGGTGTAGGCTGCTGTCCGCGCTCTTCCGATGAGTTCTTTTTGAACCCTTGCGTCCGAGCTGGTCAGAGCTGCCTCCCACCCCTCCTGCGTTGGCTGGTTATTAATAGTGACAGTCTGATTTCGCTGGCATGCCCACACCATATGGTATAGGTCCGCCTTCTCCCCGCAGAATTTGCATTGTGAGTCAAATGACTCTGGATCTATTGCGTGTAGTCTGCGTGGATTGTTAAAAGTGTTGGTCTGTAGCTTGCGGAGGTGTATCTCCTCCCCTTTGTCTAGTGTCTTTGCCGGTGGAGGGTAGACCCGGCGAGATAATCTTAAGTGCTGAAGTATTTCGGTGTAAGTTAGCAATGGGATAGGAGGTTCCACGAGATCCGTATTGGGTGCCCGGGGGGAGAAATGCTCGGGCTGAGGCGTGTGCGCTCTCGTTCCCTGGGATGCCCTGGTGACCTGGTACCCATACTAAGTGTTTATCCATGGGTTGGTAGCCACGGGTGTAACTATCTTGCAGGATTTTAGCTGCTAGCGGTGCAATCCTGCCCCTGAGGTAATTGCGATATGCTGTCTGTGAATCTGTAAGAATGTATTCTGAGGTAGTGTGTGTCGCAGCTAGGGCAATTGCCACTTCCTCCGCAGCCAGTGTGTCATGGCTGTGTAATATTAGTCCATCCACTGTTTTATCTTGGTGTACTACCGCAACGGCCGCCATTCCCTGTTCAGGACCCGCAGCATCGACATAGAACACGCCCTCGCGCCCGCCGTAGTGCCTTTTTATAGCTTCCGCTCGTGCTTGTCTTCTTGGCTGGTGAAAGTCGGGGTGCATATTCCTCGGTAATGGAGTTCCCTTGAATTGTCCTCTCCATGAGGCTGGGATGTCGCTTTTAGGGTCTAGCTGTTCGGGGCAATTGATGTTCAAATCGTTCAAGACTTGTCGGCCAGTCAGAGTCGTGGAGAGTCGTACCACCTGCGCCGTGAGGTGTGCCTCAATCAGCTCGTCTACCGTGTTGTGGACGCCCAGTCGTAAAAGCCGGTCCGTCGATGTCGTAAGAGGGAGGCCCAGGGCCTTCTTGTAGGCTGTTCTGATTATGACGTCGAGGTTCTTGATGTCAAACTTCTTGCGACGAAGGTAGGGTGCCGCATAGACGATGCGGCTCACGACGAAGGCCTGCACCAGTCGGAGAGTATCTTCTTCGCGCATCCCTGATTTCCGCGTCGTTATTCTGGCGATCATCCTGCCGACTTGCTCGCTCACGAGGCGGAGTTTCTGGATGGCGAGGTGGTTGTTGCCCTTGTTATTGATGCATAGACCCAGTATCTTAACGGTCTGAACTTCCTTTATGGGTGAGTTGTCAACGTGGATGTCGATCGTGGCCTGATTTTTGCGCTGGCGGAAGACTAGGAGTTCACATTTTTCGGGAGAGCAGGTTAGTCCACACGCTCGTGCATAATTCTGAACTGTTGTTGCCGCTGTTTGTAGTTGTTCTTCCATCATTCCCATACTACCCCTAGTTGTCCAGATGGTTATATCGTCAGCGTACAGGGCGTGTCGTATGCCCTGTATCTGATTTAGAAGAGGTGGAAGATTGCGGAGTGCAATATTGAACAGAAGTGGGGATAATACTGCCCCTTGCGGAGTGCCTCTCGTGCCCATCTTCACTTGCGTTGTTTGTTTAGTGCCGATGCTGATGTTGACTGTTCTGTCTTTAAGGAAATCATAGATGTATGAGTAGACTCGCTGGCCACAGTTGGTGGTCTGGAGATTTTGGAGGATTGTGGAATGTTTGACATTGTCAAACGCTCCTTTGAGGTCGAGGGATAGAAGTGCTCGGTCACTGTTTCTGCGTGCTGGATCAATGACTTCGCGTTTGAGTTGCAGAAGCACATCATGGGTGGACAGATGTGCTCTGAATCCAAACATCGTGTGTGGCAGTAGCTCGTTGTTCTCTAGATAGTTGGAGAGACGTGCGTGGACTGCCTTTTCCATGAGTTTGCCTGCGCACGACGTGAGGGATATGGGGCGTAGGTTTTCAATGCTGATTTTCTTGCCGGGTTTGGGGATAAAGTGTACATTGGCTGTTTTCCATGCCTGTGGAATGGTGCCGATGCGCCAGCATTCGTTAACGTAATCCGTAAGTTGCTGCAGTGCCTCCGTGCCGAGGTTGGTTAGAAGTCCGACCGTAATTTTGTCTTGTCCCGGGGCTGTACCTCGGCGCATATCTGCTAGTGCTGCTATGATTTCTTCTAAAGTGAAGTCTTTATCTAGGTCTTCGTTCGGTTCCCCCCAGTATTCTGGATTTGAGGGTTCTGCGTCTCTCGAAGTGCAGATATAGCGACGCGTGAGTTCATCCATGAGTTCATCATCCGTGCCTTGAAAGTTGTGTAAGGCTCGATGCAAATTTCTACGTTGTTCACTCTTCGATTTCGGTGGATCAATTAGGCATCGGAGAAGGTTCCACGTAGTCTTGCTGTCTAGGCGACCTTTGAGGGATTCGCACCTTTTTAGCCAATTGGTGCGAGCGAGGTCCCATGCGTATTGGTCTGCTTGAGTAGTTAGCTTCGCTATTCGAATTCTGAGTTTTCGATTGTGCCTTTGTTTCTTCCACCGTTTTATGAGACTACGCCTAGCTTCCCAAAGGTGTAGAAGATGGTTGTCAACAGCTGGGTGGTCCTCCGTGGTGGCAAGGGTTTTTGTGAGGTTTTCTTTAAGGTCGAGAATAGATGCCGCCCACTCTTCGTAACTAGTTATTTGTTCCGATGTAACTAGTTTAGTATCCTTCCTGAATTTCTCCCAGTCTGTCATTCTGGCTTGCCCACGAGGTTTGCTGTGCTTGTTGCTTTCAAAGATGGTCTGCAGCATGTAGTGATCGCTGCCTAAGGTCTCTCCCGTATTGAGCCACTCATAGTTGCGGGCGTTGCGGACGAGCGTCAGGTCGGGGGAGGTATCCCGAGTTATGCTGGTACCGACTCGAGTCGGATGCTGCGGGTCAGTAAGTAAGGTGAGTGCCATGTCAGCGATGGCGGAAGCTAGTTTCCTGCCTTTAGTGTCTTCCTTTGGATATCCCCATAATGGGCTAGAAGCGTTAAAGTCGCCGACTATAGCTAGGGGAGCTGTGTGAGCTTCTCTTAGTGCTTTGATAAAGATAGCGTCAAAGGCTGCGCGGCGCTGTTTGGGGCGACTATATATATTGAGTATATAGGTGCCCTTGCTGTTACGGTGTTGTGGTAGCAACTTTATGAAGGTATATTCAATGTCGCTGTGTAGGTCAAGGTCTACAGTGGTTGCTGTGCATGATTTGTGGACCAAAATACATGTCGAGGGGTTTGTTTGATGTGTTGAGTATCCTCTGATCTTAGCCTCCATATTTACTTCTTGCAGGGCTATTATTTGCGGCGCATGAGAATAAGAGTCTATGTATTGTTGTAATGTTTCCCTCTTGCGCTTTAGTCCCCTGCAGTTCCATTGTAGGATGGTGAGTTTAGGTCTTGGTTGTGGCGCCATGTTGAGGATTAGAAATGTGTGTCGGATCCTGTGGTGGATCTTCAGGTTCTTTATCAAGTTCAGGGATGACTAGGCGACGATTTCCCATTTTGCCCTGTAGTTTTGTGCCCTTGTTGTGAGAAACATCCGAATATTCCTGAATTTTTCGGTCAATTCTAATCTCCTGCGCTTGCATCCTGATTAGAACTGGTTCAAGTTTTTCCATCATGGGCTTGATGACTGATTCTAACATGCTTTTGATTGTCGTCTCGATCATAATTTGTAATTTATTGGCCATGAGATCTTGGACTGTGTTTTCCAAGCGGGTAATGCGGTCCTGTGTTTCGGTGTTCTCAATAAATTGCGGCATGGGTGCCTGCGGTGCTGCTGCCTGCGGTTGTGGTACCTGCGGCATTGGCGCCTGCTGTGGCGTCTCTAGTGCAGTTTGCCTGTCGATAGTGCTAGTATTTAGCTCCTGTGGGTACGGAGGGTGTACCTCTTCCTTGTCCTCCTCCATCGGACATGCCTGTTGTGTCAATGGAGGTAATGTGTTCTTCGTGTTGGCTGCGACGCCTAATTGCTCTTTTAATTTCCTATTTTCTGACTTTATTTTCTCGATCTCTGCTTTAAGTTGTTTGTAAGCCAACGCTTCGGGGGAGGAGGCAGCTACATCTGCCCAGCTCACCTTGCCGTCGTTGCGCTGGTCCTTGTAATGGGGTCCTGTTGTTTTCTCAGCTGGACGACTGCCGGTGGGGTGCGACGCCTTGTCGCTAGTGCCACGTCCTTTGCTTGATGACCGGGAGCCGCGTGGTCCTGAGTTGCTGCTGTTGGACTGGGCCCGTTGGGTCAGTCGGTCCCCGCTGTTAGATGTGCCTCTGCGGCTGGACCGGTCCCGAAACTTGGCCCTGGACTGGTGACTGTCTTGACCTGTCTTGGATTTGGCTGGTTGTGATGTTCGGTACTTGAACTTGCATTGATTCGACCCCATGGGATGTGGGCCTTCGCACACTGTGCACTTGGGTTGGCAGTCATGGGCTTCTTGAATGTCGTCCTGGCCACACTGCGGACATCGTGACTGCGCAGGGCAAGGGCAGACATCCGCCCGGTGTCCAAGTTTCCCGCACAGCAAACAGGCTGGTGTTGTTTTCTTGTACAGGCGCACGGGAAGCGCCTCTCCGTAGTAAAAGACGTGAAAAGGGACCTTTCTTCCTTCGAAAGTGACGGCCGCTTTGTTGGAGGAACCTAGTTTTCTCACGCTCACCACTGGTGCGTCCGGGGAGCGAAGCGCTTCCGTGATGTCTTCGTTGGAAACCCTAGGGTCCACCTGTATTACTCCTTTACATGTGTCGTCAGAAGGCCGGAGGTAGGAGTACACTGCGTGTGCTGTGTCCCCTAGTTTAAGTTCTTGAATTGCGAGGATCTTTCTGATTATTTCGGCATCTCGTACGCCGACGACGATGATGTTTTGTTCCCAAATGGGCCAAACGCTGAGCGCTGCTGATGTGTTATTAATGCCTGCTGCCATGTGCAAGGAGCTTCCGAGAGTGTTGCTTCCCCTGAATTTGCTGAGATCCAGCGTTCCTCTAGGTTTGATTATGATGACTGCATCTTGCTTGTCGAGACGCGGCTGCGGAGGAGGCTTCCAACGCTTGACTTGCGTGCGTGGCGTCTCCTGCAGCGGCGTATCAGCTGCGGCGGTGAAGTGGCCATCTGGCGTTCGTCCTTTCTGCCGTGCCGAGCGGTTGTTACGGGCTGATGCGCGTTCCCACTCTTCTATCTTGCGTTGGATGTTGGCTTCTGTTACTTTGTCGAAAACTGGCGTTTTCGCCTGCGGAATGGTGACGATACGCATTCCATCCGGGTCGTACCCCGTCAAGGTTGTCATAATTTGCGGCAGAGTTTGCCCGCGGAGCCGCGGCGGGCAGCTGACTCGAGGCCTATCTGTTAGGCTTAGCTACTCGCTCGATCCGCTTGAACTTGAAATCCTCGTTGAAAATGGTCCCACCTGAGAAACGGTGGTCTCCTCGTTGTTCTGAAGTGCCCGGGAACAAGTCCTGCTGCTTTTGAAGCGCTTTGGAAATCCTTGTCCGGGAAAGGAGCATAAATTCGGCGGAGCCGATGTAACACACGGCCGTCCTTCCCGACTGCTCGCAGCGCCCCCCCTACCTGCCCCAGCCCCATCGGTGCAATAACGGCTGCAGAATCTGCATTGGAGTAGTACGAAAGCACGGATGCTGCTGTTGGTTGCTTCTGGCTGCTTCTAGTTGGTTAATTCACTTCTTGTTTGCCCATTTTAATCTTTGGTACTTTCACATGGAGCGCCAATCCCTTCCTATGCCCTTTTTCGGCTCAACTTCGGTTGCGTTACGTCACATACTTTACTTCACATTATTTCACTTCTTCTTCAAGTTCAAGTTAACTTCATTGCCGTCGATGGACAGGCCCCTGCGCTCCCTAAGTAATTACCCATTTTATTCTTTGGTACTTTCAAATTGCGCGCCGGTCCCTTCCTATGCCCTTTTTTCGACTCTACTTCTGGTTGCGTGAAGTCACATCCTTGACGTCATATTCACTATGGCACCCCTTCCTCTCTTTCCGCTTTGACTCCCACCTTCCCCCTTTCCCTTACGACGCGGTTTAGGTGTCCAGACAACGTTAGTGGCAGATACTGCGCCTTTTCTTTCCTGTGAACCAGTTATTGTAATTATTTACCTTATCAACTTATTGGCCTAAATATTTTTGGGACACATTACGTCAACTACTGTCGATTGACACCACTCATTAACCTGTACAGCTTCTCAATTATTCACAACTGCTGCGGACTCGATTTTGCTGACACGTTCTGCGGACATGGTCTGCGGACACGGCCTGCGGACGCGTCCTGCGGACAAGGTCCGTGCCCCGCCGGGGTGGTGCAGTGGTAAGACGCCCGACTACTGCGCCGGAGTACCCGGGTTCGAACCCGATCTCGGCGGCTGCGTTTCGATGGAGGCGAAACGAAAAGGCGTCCGTGTGCTGTGCGATGTCAGCGAACGTTAAAAATCCCCAGGTGGTCGACATTACTCAGTAGCCCTCCACTACGGCTCCTCTTTCTCTCTTTCCACTTTACCTCCCACCTTCCTCCCTTCCCTTACGGCGCGGTTGAGGTGTCCAGAGAAAACAAGACAGTTACCGCGCCTTTCTTTTCCTATAAATCAATCAAATAGGTCATTCGACAAAGTCCGCTGACAGAAATCTGTGAACAGAGCGAAGTAAGCTTTCGCATTAATATCGAACCTTTGGCATCCGCAGCCTGCCCCCTCTTATAACGAAATACCTTGTGTGCCAACACCGCAGGAACAGCGCCTCTCCGTCTGCTTCTAACTGTCCAAAACAAGAGGCCCAGGTTCTGCAGCGCCGGGTACATGGCCCTCATGGGCTCTGTTCGTGCTTAGGCGAGGCAGCGCCGTTTCCACAAAACATACAGTGCACCCAAGAAAACCAATCGTCCAAAGAGGCTTCGCGGTTCCCGAACTCCAGGTCCGGCGCAAACACACAGTGATCTATACACCAAGCGCCGCATTTTCCGCGCTACCACACATTCAAAGCACACAAGGCGCACAGTCTCTGAAGCCCCACAGTTGGCGCACAGGCAATTGGGCACGAGTCCCCATGACTCCAGCCGCTCTCTTGTTGGGGGGACTCCCCAGCGCCTTCGCCACTCGTAGTCTCTAACGCTCGAGGGTACTCTGCATAACTCCAGTGCCCTCCACTTCCTCACCCTCGTGCGCTGCTGGTCAGCTGGGCTGAGTTGGCGCGGGCGACCAGCTAATTCGAGAGGAGGGGGTCTCGCAAAGTAGAACATCAGGGAACTCTGTATCTAGCAACGATTTCAGGCCCGCAGCGGCTCTGTAAAAGGCATGGGGCCTCTCTGCTTGCGGGCCTGAGTGGCGGCCTCGGGTAAACACGCGACGAGCAGTGCTAAAACATACAATAGTAATGAGCGCCCTAGGTACGATTCATCATGCACGAGGGTTGCCACAAGTTTGGCACTTAGGGTGCGGGCTACTGTCGAAATACAGCAGCCCCAGTGCCTATCGCGAGAGTGGCGCGCGACGACCGCGGTGCCCCCATCCCAAATATAAGCGCCGATGATGGTTGCTAAGCGGCCTGCTACTCGGAGGGGCGTGGCTAATATGAGCCTGTTTAGAAAGTTTTATTAGACATTAAACATTCACATTAGACATTCACATGAGCGGTGATAACTCACGAAACCAGGAAATGCAGACGAATAACAACAAAGGAAAGTGAACATAAAATGCATCCTAACGAACAAATACATCACAAATCAGTATTTACATACAGAATAAAATTTGCCAGTTCGTGATGATGATATGTACAATTTTGAATGGCAATGTACATGAAGGTAAAGACAGTGTAGAATAATTGGCCAAATCAAATAGGTATAAACATATACAGCAATCGTATGCACAGTATGTATTGAGCATGTGGGTTGCGACGTGAACAGCTGTGAGTGGACATATATATTTGCATTATATAGCAGGTACCAAGGGGTGTTAATACGGGAGTGAGTTGACACAGTTATATTACAGGTACCAAGGCAAGTTCACCAGACAATTATGAGCTCACCGTTAAAATGAACCACAGTTTTTCCAACAACTCTTAAACGCTATGTTTAGGAACGCATGTGGGTGTGTGAAACCGTTTTATATATATAACAAGTTTTCATGAAGGCTCTAAATTGTAAATAGGACTCCGAAAATAACATGTGCGGCGCACATGGCACTCCAGAAAGCTGTTATTGTAGTTTGTCTACAGACTTTATTAAAACAGTATTGGCGCTTTTCGCAGAGGAACCATCCTTACGCCTAAAGGGATGTGCTCGCGACTTTCTTCCTCACAACGAAATGCCCCGCCGGGGTGGTGCAGTGGTAAGGCGCCCGATTACTCTGCCGGAGTACCCGGGTTCGAACCCGACCTCGGCGGCTGCGTTTCGATGGAGGCGAAACGAAGAGGCGTCCTTGTGCTGTGCGATGTCAGCGCACGTTAAAGATCTCCAGGTAGGTAGGTAGGTAGGTAGGGATCTTTGGGATATTCTCGGGGGGGGGGGGGGGCGACGGTGAGCGGGTGCGGGCGTTAATCGGCTAGGGGCATGGTGGTGTCGGGGGGGAAGGGGGATGGGATATGTTGGGAGGAGAGGGGGGTCATCATCTTGGAGTCGCTCTCGTCGTCGTCCTCGTCATCGGCTTCGTCGCCAACGCTGTGGCCAGCAGGTCAGCAGGCCTGGTGGTAGGCTACAGTTGTGCAGCCAGGCCGGACTCCTCCAGAAAGGCCAGCAGGAGCCGGTGGGCTGCGAAGGGGCTCCTGGCCGGGAAGAGCAGCTGGCCCTCGGTGGCAGCAGGAAGTCCAAGGGTCCGGTAGCCTGCCTCCATCTTGTGACGGTGGTGGGAGTGTGCTGGGCATACACAGAGGAGGTGCCCCAGCGTTCCTGCATCACTGCAGGAGGGGCATGCTGGGGAGGGAGCCCGGCCACGGACATACAGCTCCGTGGGCGTCCAGGAACCTCCGGTGCGGAGGCGTAGGAGGAGAACTCGCTCCCTGCGGGCGAGCTTGTCAGACAGGCGGTGGAATGTCCTCCCCTCGGCGATGCGCCGAACAGGGTGCAGGGCCCTCACCGCCTTCTTGAGGGGGAGCCTGGAAAAGTCAAAGGCAGATACATGGTGTGTCATACTTACCTGGTCGGAGTGGGCCGCTTTGGCAAGTGCGTCGGC
>JAJIZL010032567.1:25502-70841 GCA_023969395.1 Amblyomma maculatum
TGTGTGTGTCTGTGTGTGTGTGTGTGTGTGTGTGTGTGTGAGAGAGACACTATCGCGTTATACCTTTAACGGCGGAGCTTAAGTGACCCCCTAATTTTTCTATAACGATATGATATAATATAAATCTGACTTTATGAACACAGCCAGTTGCACAAAGCACAAACACTTCGCAGTAATGTGAGTTGACTTTTCAAATTTCTTTTCTTTTCAGTCGAATTCCTCCTCCTCCGAGTTCCTCGAAGCTTCCAAAATCAGCGCTGTCATATGAGATTACGGTTTCAAATGTTTACTTTCTGACAAAACGAATAAACAAGAAATCGATATATTTAAAAATTACACTGAATTCCAGGTAGCTGTGAATTAGCGAACCATCGGGTGACTCGAAAAAACACAAAAGTGAAGCGCACGCTTCTTTATTTTATCAACCGCGCTGGCAGGTATAAAACTTGAGCTGCGCGCTCTGGACGTGGACCGGTCGAAACGGGCTGCACGTGAGCATGTTACAACACACTAGTGGGATGTCATCTTTTCCTGCTTTTCTAGACGCCGCGGGTTTGGCAGCCGCTTGCTTTTGCAGCGTGAAACGCACATCGGGCGCACTAGACAACCGTTTTGCTCTCTGCACCAATTGCACTACCATTTCGTACGACTGTGAAAAGTAGTTTCGGTAATCATGCCCGTGTCTTGTCCAATACACAATGGTAAATGCAACCTACGTACAAAATGTTTCAAAGAGCGTATTTGCACTACAGCGTTCGTTATACATGCATTGCTCCTTCTCCCGTGTCCTCCATCGCAGCATAAGCTAATCCTTCAAGTTCACAATGCTCCATAGCACGCAAAACAACATTGCTGTTTTAGGTGATAGCACATTCTGTGAGCTAGCTCCCAGTCAGAGGGGCGTGCAGTAATGCTTTACATGATGCAAGTGACCCTTGTAAAGCCGGTTAGGACTGCAAACGAACGGTCGCCTACACGCGTATACATTGATTCCGTGCGCTGGCTGCAGAAAAGACGCAACAACATGCTGGCATCATTCCGAATAGAGCTTGGAGCTAACAGCGACTGCTGTGATGTTAAAAAAATGAAACAATCGCTTGTGAGCATTCCAATGCACCTTTCGGTGCATGCACGGGTTCTACGAAGGCGCACGTTGACAGCGTACTCGATGGGAGGCGCGGGCGGACTGAACAAAACATGGCCGCCGCACACAGTTTCTGTTTCTTTCATTAGATGGCGCTAACTTTTGTAAAGCCTCTATTGGTTCAGAGAAAAGGAAAGGTGCTGTATCTGTCACACATTGTTTCTCTGGACGCCTGACTCATGCCGTAAGGAAAGGGAGGATTGATTGAAAAACTATTTTCCACCAGAAGAAGGCGATCACCCACGCCCCCGCACGTAGGCCTGGAAGACAGGGGCCGCAGAGTTAAAGGCTGGCTGGCAGGCCTTGGTCTATGGCAGCCTTCTCCGCCAGGTGGACGATTTTTCGCTGGAGCTCAGGGTCCGACCTTGGAAGCAGGGTCTCCCAGTTCTCTCTATTAAGTATATTCTTCCCACCCCGGGAAAGTGCGTGCATTCCCATAGTATGTGGTCGAGGGTCCCTCTCGCCCCACAATCACTACATCTTTCTTGGTCACTCGTCTCGGAGTACACATGCTACGCCAATACCGGATTCATGAACGTATTAGTTTGCAAGCGCCTCCATGCGGAATCTTCTTTGTTATTCAATTTTCGGTCTGCTGGGGACACCAGCCTACGTGCCAATCCATAATAGTTGATGTTTTCGCCACAATTTAGCAGCTGCTCCTCGTTACCCCAGTCGTCGGGGGGTCCCATGGCTGCCCGGAAGTAGAGCGCTCCAGATAGCTCATAGGCCGCCGCGTTGCTAAGGGCGCCACCGTGCGCGGGAGTCTAGATCATCTAGATCATCAGCAAACAGTTTCGCGCGACAGCAGTGCTCGAACCCCGAGCTGAAGGGCCTAGAGGATTACTGAGAAGGCAAGATCGCTTCCCCTGCTACTGTGTTCAGACGTTAGTTGTCTTTGGCGTTGCACAACGACGTTCTCTTCAAGAACTTCGCATACTGCAGGACCACATACTTCCTTGTCGTGCTTAAGGCGCTCCGAAAATAACTTTTGCGGGCTTTCCTGATGAGCTGAATCGCCGCGGCTCATTGTGGATCATCGTGGAAATCGTTTATCTTACCCGCTAAGCTGAAACAAACGACCTGCCTAATGGTACCACAATTGAAGTTTCCAAGTTTTTTGTCTAACCAATTACTGCGATACGGCACCCCATAACTGCTGATTGCGGACAGGGGAACAGCATTTGCGGTGTACCTGACGCAAGCTATCTTGACCTATAAACATACAAACCACCACCGCAAAAAGTGTGCCATCCTCAGACGAACTCATTTACAGCGCCTCGACGTAACACTCGCGGCCATGATTTTCATGTACATTGACGCCGAACACAATAAATTGAGCGCCATTCTACGTATATGTAGTTTTGGCAAATTATTACCGCTTTCCAGGAGACCTCCAGGTCGAGCCCGTTTCTACTCGTGTATGGCAGGGAGCACACAACAATGCTCAACGCAATGCTGCCACATGTCCAAAACTGAAAACTTCGATGTCGCTGCCTGACTTGAACGGGGAGTGAAAGCCCGAAAAGTTACCTGGCTACGCACAAAGACAAGCAGCGCATCGGCACCCTACGTTACAACTTACGAAAACGTAACGCAGTCCACAATCCAGGACATGAAGTATGGGCAAGCACCCAGATTCGTCATTGTTGTCTGAGTGAAAGGCTCTTATGCGCACTGGCCCGCTGGACTAGCAAGTGATTCCCGACGGCGAGACGGTATCCCAGAGGCACCGGACGCGCCCAGAGATCATACATGTTAGTCGTCTTAAGCCGTAATAAACGCGCTAAAGGCCCTTTACTTTTCATTTTTAATGTTTATGTTCACCCTTGTATGCTTATTTTGGAATATCGAGGCGACGTTTTTAATGGAGAGAGAAGGGCATCTGCTGTCGTGTTATAATGTGACGCAATATTATAGAAGGCATCGTCTGAAACTAACCCCTCCAGACAACACTCTAGATGGACAACAGATGGCGCCATGGAGGCATCTGCTAGCAGATGTTTATCCAAATCCGGTCTTAAACAAATATATATTTCCAGATTTTGAAGTTGAGAGGTGCAGGGTTTGCAGGCAGAGGGTTACCCTGAACCGCATAATATAGGAGGGTTTGTATTCCTAAGGCATGGCAAACAACATTGATAGTAGAGAAGCCTGGGAGGCTTTGCTGGAACAGCTGCTAGCGATTTGACTGGCTGAAAAGGCAAGAGATCCAAAGAATTTTGGCCGGCAACTGAAGCGGATTCCCACGTACCTTAAGGCGCCTCTCCTCTAGAGGGGACGGTATGGGGTAGGCAAGAGCCCTTTTCTGTCGGACAATAAAGTTGATTCATTCACTCATTGAAGTAATGCCGCGAACCATTGAAAGCTTCATTTGTTGTTTACTACAGCCGCCTGCATACGGCCTTATCACTGTGATTGTAGCTCAAGGAAAGATCATGTACCGGCTCATTGTCACGAGACGGGGCTTGATCATTTGCTTTGTAGCGCGAGATGAGCAGATTTGATCCGTATGTTGTTGTTGCGAGTGTAGAGAGAAGGAAATGAAAATGAGCGAGCCTTCTACTGGCTCTGTAGTTAAGCCGCTGCCTTTTGTGGCAGTGGCGAAAATAGAGAAGAAAGAAAGAAAGGAAGAAAATAAGAAGAAGAGAGAATGACGGGCGTCGCCACAGCCGTCATCCGCCACCAAAACGGTGGCGGGTGCATTCCGACGCACAACATCTACTTCCACCAGTGGCAGGCTAGCCCCTGCCGCAAACGGCGGGGACTTACCGTCCCAGCCCCATAGGGCCAGTAGTAGCCACCCTCTTCCCTTCTCCTCTGTGATCGCAGCGAAGCACGAATTTTCCGTCTCGTTCCAGATGTTCCGAGGCTTCTTTGGCTGATTGTCTAGATCATTCGCTGTCTTTAAATTGAGTACTGCTGAATTCTGCGGGCTTTCGTAATGCGACGTTCGCCATAAACTCTTCTTATCGCCACCGCCGAAATGCTTCGTTCTTTCTCAAGAGCTGGTCAGCCCATTAAAGAGACTTCCATTGACCTCCCAGTCTGTTCTATTGTATCCACGCCCTTGGCATTATCACCTGACGATATAGAAAATTTTGAGGGAGCAGGGGCCACATTTTGGAGGTGGCCCACCCTGATTTGAATGTCATCGCTGAATTCAAACTCAAATCAGGTTAGACTAGGGATGGGTCGATCCAGAGCGAGCCGGATCTTCAGAGCCGCTCCTTTAAAAGAGCAGGTGAGCCATTAGGCTCCGCAAAGTCGAAGCCGGATCAGCCGGAGCCGTCGAATCCGGAGCGGTCGAGCCATCGAAGCGGTGGGAGCCGTCGGATCCTTCGGAGAGCTGGTTGCTGGTTCTCTCGTGCAGTGAACCTTTCTTGCTCAGGCGGGTGTGACTTCTGCGCCATCTATTAGAGAAGCGAGAAAGTAACCTCCTGCCCTTTCTCGCAAGATTCGCATTTCCAGTGCATGGAATATTTTGACGGTAATATTTCTGTCCTACACCCCCTTCCGTAAAATGGACCTCCCCAAATGCTAAATCAGTTCCACTAGTCGTCTGAGAAGCAGACCCCCTGGGCTCTACATTTTTAACAATGGCTGCACAAATACACAAGTGCGCTCTTCTCGTGCGCGAGTGTCCAAATACAGCCCGTCTGAACACTGCGCATCAGCGGCCAGTGCAATATATGCAGATGAACTTTATATATACGTAGTACATTCTTTCCAGAGTTATTATGAGTTTGGAGCTCAAAACAGAATAACGGGTCAGCGATGGAGAGAGCGAAACTTTTTACACCTCGCTGGTACCCGCTTTTTTAACACATACACGTGCTAAACGGAACGAATTAGCACAAGGCTCTTATTTTGGCTGATTTCTGCATTTTATTGAGAATCTTCTGCGAAATCTTACCATGCCTTCTTAAAAGAGAATTTCGTGCAGGCAATCACCCGCCGCCTGTCACTTCACGTGTTTTTCCACGGAAAATATTAAAAACGGTTATTAGGACGCTAATACCCGTGTGTAAGGGCATTTCATATTGACACAAATAAAAACTTAAGGCAGCGCTATGGCTTTTCGGAATTATGAATGTGGTGCAGTCGCGTGGAGAGAGAGAGGGAATCAGAGCGAAAGATGGGAACGTAGAATTCCGCGTAAATAAGGGTGCATGATATACACTACGTTAACCAAGACGTGAGGCGATTTGCCTGGACAGGCTATCGTCCGATGGCCTACAGTAGGGAGAAAGCGAAGCATTACTACGAGCAATAATATGAAAGAGAGGATGGTATCGTCAGTGCTGTGGTGGTGGAGGCAAACTATTATATACAGATACAAATACAGGAGGTTACGAACGAGCTGACCCTGAGAGGGCCTGCCTTCCCAACCACTGGGTGGAGGTCCTTAATTCGGCACCCCAGTGGCGCCTGAAGCCACTCGGGCTCACCCGACTAAGGCTCGTTAGGCCTGCAGGTCAGAGCAGCCGAGCAGGGTCTCCAGTGAGAAGGGATATCTGGAAAAAAGGGGCAGGCCCACATCATGTGGAAGATGTGCGTAGACGCCGCCCCGCAGTGCGCGCAGCTACCACAAAAAGCAGGGTCAAAACGTTTAAGAGCCGCCGGACACAGCAGTGTGTTGATATATAAATGGATTAAAGGCCGCTCATCCGCTTTTCATTGGATTTAATATGGGCGGGGGTAAAGGCTGTGGCTAGATTGGTAGGAATTTACGATACCTTTTAATGTATAAACCGGATTCGGAGCAGCGTCTTGGTCGGAGTTGGGGGAAACTCGCCTCGTGTCCAGCCAGCCCATGGTGAGCAGGAGCGCAAATATTTCAGTGAGCGGATCGCCCCCAATGTAGAACATATTTTGAACTATATCGGCTAGATAACGGTTCTAGCCCTGTTAAATGTTCGGACTGGTCCATGGCGAGTCGGAAATTATATATCGCGAAACGGAGTGAGAAGTAGCGAATGCTATGGTGGCCTCCTCTGCATGAGGTATGTTCAGGTCCCTGAAGCTAAGATCGTTGGCTGTTTTCACCTCATGAACGACTAAGTACGTGAAACATCCCTCACGGTGCGGGCCAGAGGCGTCCTCAGTATAAAACGCCGAGATTAGAATCAAAATGGTGTACCTGCTTGAAAGCTTGAAATAAACGCAGGGTGCCTTATTCAAGCATACCCTTGTTGTTGGTAGTGACCCTGGCTATCGTGGTAGACTTCAAGAGTGGGTCTGCGTTGACGAGAGCTGTCTAGTACCAGCACCTCCGACTTTTCAGGGGAGCAATAGAGGCCGCCGTTAGCGGCGTAGGCTTGCACAATGGTTACGGCCTCTTGAAGAAGGCCCGCGATTTCCGCGGTGGAATGAACCGTGGTACAAATAGTGATGTCATCTGCCTAGAAGGCGTACTGTAGATGTCATGCATGGTTTAGCTGGGCTGGGAGACTGATTAAAGCAATATTAAAAGTAAGTGGAACAGCACCCTGTGGCGTACCGCGTGTTCCTAGCTGTATTTGGCTTGGCTGTGCCAGATCAAGGTCGGCTAGACGGTGCGACCATGAAGGAAATCTTTTACATATGATTAGGTTCTTGTACCGCAATTGATCTGGCTGATATTTTCCAGGACATAGTGGTACTTTGCATTGTCAAATGCCCCCTTGAGGTCTAGAGCGAGAATTGTGCTGAAGAAACGGTTGTTAGTTCGAGGAGTATATCTTTGGTGGGTAAGCCGAGCCGGAATTCAAACTGGGTGCGTGTATACAATCCCTTTTCTTCGGGATATTGTAACGAGTACAAGGCAGCGGGCACTGATCGGATCCGTTCCACACACTACACTCAGTTTCGTTCTCTTCTTTCTCAGTTCCGAGAGACAGGCGGCATTACCCACCTCTTTGATAGCGGCGACTCGACGCTGGGAGTGTCCTCAAACTATATGCACTCAGGAGAAGTAGGGAACACAAAGTTGCCCACGCGCAAAAGGTCACTGCCTCTGATAATACGGTTTCATCCGCACTATATTAACAGTTTCAGCACTTGCGCGCCGCCATATTTTGTGTCGTTGATCCCGAGGAACAATTTCGTAGGTCACGTTACTAAGACGTCGAATGACCTCGTATGGCTCAAAGGAACGGCGAAGCAGCTTCTCGGAGAGTCCTCGACGGCGCACTGGTGTCCACACCCATACAAGATCGCCAGGTTGGTAGTGAACGTATCGGGGTCGGAGGTTGTACCGACTGGCAGTGCGGTGTTGTTGACGTTGAATGCGGAATCGTTCGAGCTGGCGCACTTCTTCGGCCCGCTGCAGAAATATGTCAACGTCCGCATAGGCGTTGGTAGCATCGTCGCCGTGACTTATAGGTAGCATAGCATCCAACATTCCAGCTAGTCTACGGTCGTCCGACCGTAGACTAGCTGGAATGGCGCAAGACGGGTCGTCTCCTGTTCAGCCGTATTGTATGCAAAAGTTTCATACGGAGGGACTTCTTCGATGTTAAACGTCGACGTACGTGGACATCATGTCTGCAAGTGTTCTATTGAGGCGTTGAGTCAGTCTGTTTGTTTGCGGTTGGTAAGCAGTAGTCCTACGATTATTTATGCGGGTAAAACAGAATAGAGCCTGCATTAGTTCGGCCGTAATGGCTGTACCGGGGTCAGTAATAATAACCGGTGTAGCCCCATGGCGCAATACGATGGTCTTGAGGGAACACTGGGATGCTTCAGCAGCAGTTGCACGGGAAAGTGCTCGTGTCTGGGCATATCGCGCTAAGTAGTCCGTCGCCAATACTATCTATCTGTGTCCTGATGTGGACGTTGGGAAAGGGCCCAGAATATCCATACCTACTTACTGGAAAGCGCTGATGGCGGAGGTATCGGCTGAAGGAGCCCTGCAGGCATTAGCGGAGCAATTTCACCGGTGGCAATGTCGACATATTCTCACTAGCGCTGGACTGAAGGCAGCAACTTAGGCCAACAGCACTTTTTTCGAATGCGTGCTAATGTTCGCGTGACTCCTAAATGACCAGCCGAAGGGTCATCGTGGAATGCGAGCAAGATTTCTGGCCGGAGGTCGGAAGGCACAACGACGAGAAAGATTTCCTTCTTGTGCTGAAAGTTTCTCTTATATCGGACGCGATTGCGAATGCTCTAGGAGGATAAACTCCGTGCGAAAGCACGTGGGGCAGCTACATCAAGGCCTTCAAGATGCTCAATAAGCGGGCGTAAACCAGGGTCAGCCCGTTGACGCTGGGGCATGTCGGTGGTCGTGACTACATCAAGAAACGGGAAGTCGTCGTCTTCGCTGTCGGGAGGGGCAGCATCAACAGGTGCACGCGGCAAGCAATCGATGTCGTTGTGTTTACGGCCGCACTTTTATACAACCGCAATGTCCTACTCTTGGAGATGCAGGCTCCACTTTGCAAGTAGTCCAGAGGGGTTGTTGAGATCGCCAGGCAGGGACGACCGCGGCCACATTTATTTGAGGAGAAGCTGAAGAGGTGACGACGGCAGCGTCCGGCCGAGGCGAAGGTCGCGAGCGTTCCTCAGCTCTCGTGTCGGCGCTGCTTCCTTCTCTTCGGCACATGCCGGACGCATGCCACGCGAGTCGCTACAGGGTCTTTGAGGTTGACTAGCCAGCATAACGAATGGTGCTCGCTCACAGCCCTAAAAGGGTGGCCGTAAAGATAGAGTCCGAACTTAGCTATCGCCCAAACTACCGCGAGACATTACCTTTCCGTGGTTGAGTAGTTTGCCTCTGTATTGGAACGAGAGCGCGCCTTGTGTATGCGATAACTTTGTCAGTGCCATTTTGCCACAGAATCAGAACGGCACCGAGTCCAAAATTACTAGCATCGGTACGAATATCCGTAGCAGCGATTTCGTCAAAATGGGAAAGTATCGGGGCGGCCTGCAGTCGCCGGCGCAACTGGTTGAAGGCATCCTCTTGATCATCTTACCACGCGAAAGGAACATTTTCTCGGGTAAGACGCGTAAGAGGCTCTGCAATTGCGGAACAATTCTCGACGAAACGCCTGCAATAGGCACAAAGCCCCAAAAACCTTCTAACGGACTTTGGTCGGTTGGGCGCAGGACATTTTTCAACAGCAGTCTTGTCGGGATCTGGTTTCACGCCCTCAGCACTAATAACATGGTCAAGAAAGCGGAGCTCCTGAAATACGAAATGACATTTCTGTGGTTTTATCGTAAGTTGGGCTGAACGCAGCACCTGTAGTACCATTCGCAGCCAGTCGAGGTGCTCCTCAAAACTAGCCGCGAAAATCACGACAGCGTCGAGATACACTAGGCACGCTTGCCACTTCCGTCCAGAGAGAACGGTGTACATGATTCGCTGGAAGGTTGCTGGCGCAGAACAAAGACCGAAAGGAAGCACTTTAAATTCATGAAGGTCGTCGGGTGTGACGAACGCTGTTTTCTCTCTCTCCCTTTCGTCCAGTTCTATCTGCCAGTAGCCATTCTTGAGGTCAAGCGACGAGAAATATTTGGCATATTGTAACCGGTCCAATGCGTTATCGATGCGTGGGAGCGGGAACCTCCCGTTTCGTTACCTGATTTAACTTACGATAATCGACGACGCAGAAACGTAAGGTGTTTTCGTTCTTCTTCACCAACACTACAGTCGAAGCCCAGGGGCTGACAGACGACTGAACCACATCGTCGGTAATAATTTTCTGCATCTGGCTTCGATTAGCCTCCCGTTCCGTTGACGACAATCGGTATGGGTGTTGGGAAATCGAATAGGTCTTCATGTCAACTATAATGCGGTGTTTGGCTACTGGGGTGCGCCCAACGTTCGTAGACGTTGCAAAGTATTCAGCAAAATCTTGAAGGACCTCTAGGAGTCGCCGCCGTTCAACCACCGACAGATTGGGGTTAATGTCCACAGTTGACAGAATGTCGGGTGCATCACAACTGGCTGTCGACGGCGGCGTCAGTGTACAGATGTTCGCTGGCTCAGTAAAGTCGGCAATATACGTGATGGCCGTTTCTTTCACAATGTGATGAAACTGTGCCCCGAAATTTGTAATCCAGAGCTTCGCACAACCGTCCCGCAAGCGAACAAGTCCTCTTCCAGCGCAGACCCCTTTTTCAAGAAGCAGGCCCACGTTCATCTCTGCCAGTACGTCGCGGTCGCATGGTGAGTCGCTTCCTACGAATACCATAATACTGCACCATGGCGGGACCATAACGTCAGCAGCTCTAATACTTAAGGCGGGCGTTGATGAACCGTCGACGCTAGATCTCGCAATGGCTTGGCTCGGCGAAAACGTCACTCGTGATTCTTGCAAATTACTTATTGCACCATTAACCTGTAAGAAGTCCAAGCCGAGTATGCCGTCTAGCGAACTGTGGGTAAGAACAACGAAGTCGCCAACATAAATAAAAGGGTCAACTGCAACGCTCGCAGCGCATCTTCCAGCCGGGGTAATAAGGTGTCCCCCTGCAGTGCGAGTCTGAGGCCCAGTCAATTCGATTAAAACTTTTTTCACTTCCCTGGCTAACCCACTGCTCATAACTGAATAGTGCGCCCCCGTATCAACTAACGCTGTAATGAGACTATCGTCGATTGAAACCGGTATGTCCGAAGCTGCGCACTCAGGTTCGTCTTTACATGACGCCGTGTGATAGCCGTTATGTTGTACTAAACTTGCTGGAGGATGTTCGGCACTTAGCTCGTCAGCGGCCTCACCTCCGCAGGTCGCTGTTTCTAGTTTTCCCGACGGCTCGGGGGGCGGGGGCTCGACGAGCGGCCAGTGCTGTATAAAGAGGGACGTGGACCTGGAGAACTATAACGGGAAGAAGTAATGACGCGGGGACCGTACTGTGGGACGTCTCGAGGATCCGTATGCGCCGACAGGTACTCCTCGATTTCGGGTGATCGTTCACCACTCCGAGCACATCGTGCACACGGATGGAAGCCACTAAGTCCAGCGCGGCGGTACGGAGAGAACCTCAACATGTGACCGGCCCTAACCACCGGGGTAACAAACGGGCCGATTGTCAGGGGCACGCCAGACGTCAGTCCTCCGAATCCGTGCCTCGGCTAGAAGAGGAGGAAGGAGCGGGCGTGGATCAAGAGTAGGGGTGTCCACTCTGGCTCTGGCAGAGTCATACCCAGTATGGTGCTAGTTTGGATGCGGCACAGCGGGGTTCGCTCTTGGAGAATCGCAGAGGGGATGCTGCTGAAGCAAGGACGCGTACGTTAGCACACTCGATGGCGGTGGCTGCACACCAGGCACAGACGGTTCCGGGATGACTAGCCTAATGTCCTCACGAACAACCTCCACGAGTGATGGAAGCCTCTACGACGACGTTAGACCCTGTAGCTGAATGTGTCTCAGCTCTTCTCTGACCACAGATCGAATAAGCTCCCTTAAGGCATCATCAGAACCGTTGAAGCCGGAACCATACACGACAGGTAACATAACGGACACGTTACGGTTATAGTGCTCAGCACTGCGTAGAAATGTTCTATCGCAGTGGCCTAAGATAGAAAATCTGATGACATGCCAGGTGAATTGCCTTCAAGCCCAGCAAATAGTTCTTGTTTCACCCCGCACATTAGGTGGCACACTTTTTTCTCCTCTTACATATTTGGATCAGCACGCCTAAAAAGGCGGATCATGTCCTCGTAGTACATTTCAATACATTCGCAAGGGGCTTGGCAGAGAGATTGCAGCGCCGACTGCACACGCTATCTTCGGTCGTTAATGTAGGTCGCCAACTGCTGGCGACGAAACAGGTCCCATGATGGTAGTGTCGTTTCGTGGTTCACGAACCACGTCCACGCAGATTCTTCGAGAGCAAAGTGCACATTATGAAGCTTACTTTGCTCATCTCAGCCGTTTTAAAAGGCGATCCGTTCGAATTGGCCCAGTCATTCTTCAGCGTCCTCATAAAGCTCGTCATGGAAGGACGGTGGCGTTCGAGACTGGAGGACGGCGAAGTGGGGTGAACACTCTCCGTTAGCCACTATGTTAGTGTTGGATCTATGCTTGTTGGCGACAGGCGTGCAGGAAAGAGGCCCGAACTTTGGCGACTGACCTCGAAGGCGGCGGTCGCAACTGCGATGGACCGGTGTCAAATCCGTGGTGGCTCTCGGTTGCCCTTGAGGGGTGTACCTCAGCTAAAAGGGAAATTGTACGCGGCTGCTCCGCCAGAAAATGTAACGAGTACAAGGCAGCGAACACAGATCGGATCCGTTCCACACACTACACTCAGTTTCGTTCTCTTCTTTCTCGGTTGCGAGAGGCACACGGCAATATTAAGCCTGATGTATACCGCCTTCTCCATGACTTTCCCTAAGCAGGAGTGGATAGAGTTGGGCCTTAGATTGTTATTATTTATGAGTTAGTCTGGTTTGGGGAAGAAGAGCACCTTGGGAGTCTCCCACTCATCTGGCAGCCGGCCAGTGCGCCAACAGTTAATGTAACTTGGGAGCTACGTGAGGGCTGCATCATAAAGATGGGCGAGGAGTACCACAGTTATCTTCTCTTTACCAAGAACTGTGCTTCTGCGCATGGCTAGGATGACGGTCTGTAATTCTTGGATGGTGCAGTCCGAATCTAGTTCCTCGTTGGGCTGCCCAGTATAGGGAGAGAGGGGGTCCACGTCGACTGTGGTGCAGAAGTTTTCTTTGGACTACATCTTACCTTATATGGTTCAGATATGGGCGGCAAATTCGATCTGGTGACCTGCACGTGGTTCCCCCCTGCACGCTAAGTGGGCCAAGGTGGTTTCGGCTGCCTGGCTTTGCTCAATGACTGAAAGCCAGCGGTCGGCATGGATTTAGCCGAGGCCCATACTGAGGGGTTGCAAATTTCCAGGGAGGCCTCCGCGTTCTCCCTCGGCATTGCGCACGTCATGCACGCTAGCCCGTTGGCGGAAACGGCCGCAGGTTCAGAGTGGGTCTGGGTGGGGCGCGTGTAATCCTGAAAATTGAGTCCAGTATTCGAGTCGGTCGGCAAGCCAAGAAACTCCCTGCCCACTGCCATGCGAACGACGGCGTAGCTGCAGAGTACGCAAGGAAACGTGTCCAGCTGTCTTCTGATGCTGGGCTTTGTTTCAGTATCCAGGTTCGTCGGGAGGCCGAGGGAATGAACGAATGAAAAACTTAATTTAGACACAAGGAATTCCCCCGGCGTGGGTGGGGCCCTCAGTCCAGGTCCCCAGTGGCCTTTGCCATCTTGCGCGCTGTGTCGATCAGCTTGAACTGGTCATCAAATGTCGAGCAGGGCAACGCAGGTTCCAACTGCTCCGATGTTGGTGTGGTGTTTATTGGCGCTCCCTGTGTTTTTTTACACGCCCATGTAACATGGTAGAGAATAGGGGGTCCCCGCATAGTGCGCAGTTATTCTCATATGTTGTGGGATGGATTTTACTGAGTAGACTCAGGTTGGGGTATGTATTAGTAAGTAGCTGTCCCCAGGCAACCGACTGCTCTCTATTAAGGTATTCGTGGGGAGGTGGGTAGATCCTCCTTAAGCCTCTTCGATGTTCAAGGATGGCTTCATAGCGTCTAGTGACTGCGTGCAGTTACCCGCCGTTGTACGCCTCTCGGTTGGCATATGCTGGGGCATTAGCGTCGGCACGTTGGTTTTCTTTGACAGTCTCATTGACTGGTGTCCACGCTATGAAGCATCTCGAAAAGGTGATTTCCTTGCCTTGAGTATGCGTATGGCCACAGTGGATATGCGTCCATTGCATACTTTCTGCATGCTACTTGCGGGCCGTAATTATTTGAATAGTAGCCTCCTCGCCTTGGAGGGTGATAGCGGGAGCGACTGCTGCTGCCTCGGCCTCGAGAATGATATTGCTCTTGGTCGAGGCGCAGTTGATTTCCCTAAGCTCGTGATAAACAATTGAGCAAACATCGGAGGCACAACGTCATCGTCGCACACGCAAAACACGTCATCGCCAACAAAAGGTTTCTCGAAGAACTCAGGCGGAAGGCAGCCTTCCACACTGATCTCACCCGCGTGGCAGTCTACGCTTGCGCCACACATGCGCTGAATATCGATACCAAGAATTACATCATGTGTAGTGGGGCAGCACGACGACTTCCGCTCAAACACGGTTCCTCCAAGACACACCTTGGTGCTACACACTGCAACAGGGTACAACAAATCGCCACTAACGCTAATGAAATTAGCATTTCTGTTCCAAGAAAACATTACTTTGGGTCCCAGCAAGTTTTTAAACGAAACGCTCATAATCGAAATGGTTACACTCGTGTCCACTAACGCCATTGTGGCTAACACACGGATCTTATTTCTTAGCATAGTCACGGAAGGCGGTATTTCTGCGAGTAACGATCGTTCTCCGGCGGCCTCACCTCCATCAGCCGCGGCGCCTAGTTTACCGGAGGTGGATCTCCGGGTGGAGCTTCTGGGAGATCCGGAAGTTGGAGTTTCCCGGTGGCAGTCTATCATGTTCCACAACTTGAGGACCTCTTCGGCATAGGTAGTGCAGGTATCGCCAGGTAGTTGGGCACGATGGGCGAGGGTCTGCTCGGCCCGCTTCCTGCGCGCTGACGAGTAGCCGATGCACTCTTTAAGTTCAGCGACAAAGCATTCCTATGTCGTCAGCGTGTCCTTGTGGTTTTCAAACCAAAGAAAGCCGGTGTCGGTAAAAAAAATACGGCATTGTCGAGCTCAGTGGTGACGTCCCAGCAGACTTAGCGGCTCTCCTGTTGGAAGTGGCGGAGCCAGTCGTCAACGTCCTCTCCCGCTGCGCCAGCGAGAGTGGGCCTCCCGGTGCGGGGGATAAAGGGTGGAAGCCGCCTGACTTTAAGTGGTAAGAAGGACTGAGATAGACTCAGTTAGCGACGGGATGGTAATGAACAGTAGTGGAAGTCCAGCAAGACGGCGGCTAGACTAGGTTTCAGGGGCGCGGCAATGGCGCGGCGATGCCAAAGAATCGAAACCACACTCTCCACCAAAATGCAGTGCTCTTGATATCACGACGTAAATCAACGCTCCTGTGGCAATACAACAGTTCACCCGAGCCAGACAGAACATCCGCTACCACACAGTCCTTCTCCGTCCTCCTACACTCTAAGCTCATCTTCTTCATCCATCTAGTTTGTAACAATATGTTTTTTCCTGCGAAGCTTCTTTCGTGTGCCTCCAATCTTACCTCTCTTCTGGCTTCGTGTATTTTCGGATGAGGCATGTCCGAGGATGACACATGTAGGCTGGTACAGGCCCTTGTTTTATGTTGCATTGTATATGGTGTCCCCTACCAAATTGCGTCGCACCGGAAAAGGAGCAAACGGAGGCAATCCTGACGAAAGCCTACAAGTGCGGTCTTGGACTACCTGTCAACACCTTGACGGAAAGATTCTCTAAACTCGGCATAAACAACACAGTGCAAGAGCACATCAAGGCCCACCTTCTCGCGCAGAAAATAAGACTCATGCAGACGCAACCGGGAATGAAAACGCTGAATATACTGGACATGAGAGATGCTTGCACAGAAATAAATAGCACGAGTAGCATACTGAAGGAGATAAGAGATCGTTAAGGTCCACCCGATTCCGAAAAACAGATCGAAGAAAAGCCCTGCCCACTGCTGAGGGAAAGGTGGAGTAGCTATGGAGTATGGTTAGAAAAATCAGTTAGCTAACACTGGATGCTGAACACAAATTAAAATATGAAGTGGTCGGTAGGCCGAGGGAAAGCCCTGCCCGCTGCTTAGGGAACAGTGGTGTAGCTGCGGAGTAGAGTTAGGAAACGCAGCTAGCAGGCTCCCTATGTTGGACCGAAAACTCACCCCACGCCGAAAAGCATATCCAGCCGCATTCGCGTTCGTTTCCATTGTCGAAGAGAACGATGCCTCAATGGAAGCCTGGCGGCTGGGGCGAACCAACTTGGGTTCTGGGGAACTTTCCTTCGGCTTGAAAGAGAGACCAACACGGTGGGAGAATAGCTACAGGCTAGTAAAACCAAAACTTGGGAATTTACTGGTGAAACACAGGCGAAACGTCTAGTACGAAAAGGTCTAAAGGCTGCGTATTCACTCGGAAGGTTGCCGGGTGGTAGTAGGGGTGCAGAACAGTGTTAAAGCACTTAGTAATTCCCTGAAACCGACCTGTGCAAGTAGGGGTGTTGGAACAGTGAGATACCGACCTCGAAAACGGATGAGACTTCAGAATTGTTCACCCTGCTTGACACACCATCCTACATTCAATGTCGGCGAACACCAGGGGAGAGTATTCATCAGTGTGCGCCTGAGACCAAACTATGGCCACTTGCCTAGTACGTGAAGTAGGGGTGAACGCTTAGCGAAACCCACCTCTCTAGTACCTCAAGTAGAGTCGGGGTGGATGAACTGGGCTTGGGAAACGGGGAACCTCAAAAGCGGCTTGAAGGGAGACTGTCTCAGACACCTGAAATCCGGCAAACGCCTTGTGGTGGTGGAATAACCTTGAAGTTGAGGGCCACACATTCGGCTAAGAGCGAGCGCTCGCCCTCTACAGAGGCCTCAAAGGTAGCTCAGCTTAGATTTTCAGTCAAAATCCTACGCTGCCCTAATTCCTCACACAATTCACATAGCCCTATCCTAATTAAAGTTCCCCTATAACCTATCCCGTCCGCCACTTCCCAGCCGAGATGTGGGGTGCTTCCCCGGGCCCGCTCCTCGGCTGTGGGTCGCTGAGTAGCATTCCCCAAATCATTTATTAACTTCTAATTAAAAACCGTTTTTCCAAAAGAGCTATTCATTTATCTCGCCAATTGAAACATATTTCTCTACCCGCGATACATTAGTGGTGCAGGAGGAGTATGACTTTGGACACCGTCTTATCTTATGTGGTGCAGAAGTACTTTTTTTTCATGGTTTCATGGTTTGTATGAGATCTCTATTGGGGCCGCGGTAACCGTATAGAGCCTTAGCAAGGTTCTTGCGTTGTTCGCTTTTGAGGTTTGTGAGTTCAATGAGACATCGGAGTAAGCTCAAAGTTTGTTTCGAGCTAAGGTTGTCTCACAGGAAATCACATCTAGTCAGCCAATAATATTGAGCGAGGTTCCATGCATAGTCATCCGCAGCTTGCGTTAGGGTTGCGATGCGGCGTTTGAGCGTTCTGTTGCGGTCCTGGTGGGGCCAACATTTCACCAGGCATCTGCGGGCATCCCACAGGTGCAGGAGATGGGAGTCAATAGCAAGATGGTGGAAAGATATTTTAAGAGTTCGGATGCTCAGAGGACACGTGCCAAAGGTACTATGCCCAGGAAGCGTAATCAGTTATATCTGGGTGATCAAAGCAGGCTTGCTCTTTTCTGAATGCGTCCAATCAGTGATTTTGGCAGTGGCACGTATGTGTCAATGCATTTCGCTTGCAAGATGGATGATCAGAATGAAGTGGTCACTGCCTAATGTTTCCAGTGTGTTTTCCCATAAACACGGTTTACCGCCGTGGGTTAGTTGGAGATCGGGGCTGGTGTCACGCGTGACACAGTAGCCAAGTCTAGTTGGTTCGCGCGGGTAATTCAGCATGGTAAGCATGGTGTCTGCTAGGATACGGCCTTGTCTGCTTTCGGGTAGTCTCGGTATAGGTGGTGTGCATTGAAATCACCCAAAATAAGGAGCGGAGCTCCTCGGACGACGTTGAGTGCCTTTGTGAACACCCTGATGCAAGGGAAGATAATTTGGATGGGTTTTATGTAAACGTTGATAATGTAGGTGCCCGTACTGTTGCGATGTCTAGGTAGGATTTGTACAACGTCGTACACTGCATCATCTTCCTCTTCTAGATCTAAAGCAAGCGCAGTATATTTCATGTGAACCATAATGCTGGTTGCTTGAGTGCATTGGTGTGTGGAGTAATTAATGAGTTTTGCGGAGTTGTTAACCTCCTGTAAAGCGATGACATCTTGTTGGTTTGGTAGAGAATCAATGTATTGTTGGAGTGAAACCACTGAGCCGCCGTTGTTGCAACTATAGGAACAAGGAAAAGAAATTGCACGGGTCTGCTGCTGGCTCTCTAGCTGAAGAAAAAGAAGAAGGAGGAGATCAACAGACGCACGTCGCAACAGCTCGATCTCATTGATTACCCACGCTACAGCTCAGATCGACTTGACAGCGTATGGTAATAACAAGTTATTTATCCAAACGTCGACTTGCCTGGCTCAATCTTTATAACGCTTATCACACATCTGGCCCTTTGTCTTTAAATTAAAGAATTTTTTGCAAGTTCTTTCAACTGCGACCTATATATATGGCTATTTGTAACTCAAGGATATAATAATTATGACTCCAAGTGAAAATTAATGACATATTGTGAACGATGAGTTCATGCGTGCCAATAAAACTTCTTTATGGACGTTTTGCTCCATAAATGTAAGCTGTAAACTTATATCGTATACCACACTCAGAGTGACGAAACCAATAGTAGCACGTCTGTTGTGTGTCGTCACCTTGTCTGTCTGTGGTTGTCTTTTTTGGCGCTATAGGGTATTAGTTTAGCCAGCTTTTTGTTCATTACACCCTGCGGTAACAAGGCGGGTTGATAGGTATAAAAGCTCAAAGAAATAGTGTGCTTCAAAACTTTAGACGCAAAAATATTAGGCAAACAAACACGCACATATCGACAAGGGAGTTATTTTCCCTGTCCAGGTATACGTTTCCGAGCAGCATTTTAATGTCCAGATAGTAGTGCAAATAGCCCTAAAAACGTTCATTCAGTCTATTAATACAGAATCTATTCACATTTAGCCTATTTCGGATCTTCATTATGCATATACTGAGCCTATACAAGCATTCAGTGCTATTACAGAGCAGTGAGAGAACACATTTGGATGGCAGATATTTCTATGCCTGCACGCAGCGGGTTCGAAAGGTCATCTTTAGTTCGAGCGCATCAGCTACAGATCTCAAAATCGACGCACGTCCAGCTCAACATTGTTGCGAAAGGCGCTCGCTTATGATTTGAACCTAAAATCATCCAGAAAACAACACAAATGAAACACTATGCTCCGCGTCTCTGCTCTGGCTGTAATTGCTATTTCGAGTTACAGCTGGAAGGCTCTAAGATTCCATGATGACTTCTGACGTGTCCGGCTTCTTGTTCAGCTTGAAGAACATTCTGAAATAAATGAAGCCGTAGAGGAGCAATTAGCTCTTGTTCAGGTAAAAACATATATTTTTGTTTATTTTTCCTCCTTCGAGCAACACACAGGTAGTGCCCACGAGGCAAGATAAAAGGAGGTGCTGAACCTCCTAACTGGGTCTTGAACTCGCCTAAGTACAGCAGCAGGAGCCGTATTGCATTTACAACAAGAAAACGTAATCTTATTAGTTAGTCGACCTTTCCTGCAATCAGTCGTATTGGTGCCAGTTACGGCGTTGGATGCCGTAGCTCAGACATAGCGAATCTATTTGCAAACCAGTAAAAATGCTACTCGTGAGTTCTCAAAGGTTCAGTGCATGTATGAACTTTCTCCGCGTATTCAGTTATTCTTTCGCTTCGGAGACACTGTTGATGCTGCTTTGTCGTATAGAGGGCATTGTATCCCCAACGTGTATGCGACGTATGGTATGCCAGGCCAAAGTATGCTTTACCATGTTGTGATACGGTGTGCTTTGGTGTGGTTTAGCGTGGTGTAGTGTAGTGTGGTGTGGTGTGGTGTTGTGTGGTTTGGTGTGGTGTGGTGTGGTCTGGTGCTATTCTGCCTGGGATGGTGCAGTGTTCAAGGGTGTGTTAAAGCATATCAGGCACCACAAAATGTGAGCCACAGGGGTGTACGTGTTCATAACTGCGGAGACATTTATGTAATCCAGAAATGGACTAGCTTGATATCTCGTCCTTGGTATGGTGGATGCAAACAGATTCATTAAGGGGGAAGTGTAGGCCCTATTCCTCCTATATATTTTAACCTATTTTTGCGACCCTTTTTCAAATGATATGTTCGGGTTAGAGCATTCGTCTTGGTATCATTGTAAGCAGCAATCTGAGGTTAAAAGAAACTGACGACTTGACCGTACAAAAAAGAAAACGTAAAAACCGTCCCCACCGGTGCCGCGCACATTGCCAACTGGTGGTGTATCTCTTTTACGAATACAATAAAATCGCTTTAGGACCTAAGTTCTAAGTGTTGGATATTTGCTTTTTACCAAGGCTACCAAATTTTAAAACCATAATCTGCAATAAATTGCCTTTAATTCGAAATTCTCTTCTTGAATGCTCATAATTTAGATTCAGTAGATTCTCTTCGATTTTTATGCAGTAGCTCTCAATTTGTATGGCCCTAGCAGTTTTAAAAAAAAAGGTCGATTGCTGCAATATATTATGTTTTGAGATAATGCCTTTCACAATTAAGAGCTTCATTAAAATGTTTCACGCTATAAATACATACCGATGAATTTTTTTAATATTCACCAGCCTTCTAGTCACATCCATTCTCTATACTTCTTTTCTGTGCTTGCTGCTTTGCCCTCCAGACCTCCTTAATGTCCTGTAATACAACCTTGTGCATGAAATATAGTCACGGTCAGTCAGCTTCCGATAACCAGTGGACTGTGTACCGGCTGCAGAAGTTAATAATAATCACAAACGTCAGTGCGAGCCATGTTGCTAAGCTCACGGAAGGCCACCGCTCAACCTAGTTGGAGACTATCATCTACCCTCACCGGCCGCAACATCCTTGCTCGCATCCATCCCTCACCTCTCGGTCAATGCTCTACACAACGTGTACTTCCTCCTGTGATACACTGCGTTCTTACGGTGCATCCCCTACCTAGGAATATGTACCAAGAGCCCCATGTTGCTCGCCGGAAGTCACGCGCAGAAGCTCTTCACAAACGCTACAACTTCCAGCCAGAGACCGTTTACGTAGATGCTCCTTCATACCCCTCCCGCTCTGCGTTCTCTCTCAGCGCTGTATCTAACTCCCTGCAACTGGTCGCGGCCGGCACTACTTTACCTTCCACTTCCCTGGAGAAGGAGGAGGCGGTGATTGCCCTCGCCATATCTAATACCCGTGTCACCACCATCTTTAGCGCCTCTAAATCCGCTGTGCAGAACTTGGCCCGTGGTCGAATATCTGACCCAGCCTTCTAGTTCCTCGCCTCCCTCCCCCAACCCGTTCACCCTATTGAATTAATATGGGTGCCCGCTCATACGGGTCATTCAGGCAACGAAGCAGCTCACTCCTTTCCTCGAGGATACGTCAGCCGAGTAGGGACTGCCACCGCCTGGGGAGATGTTCGCGAGTACATGGTATCGTATCACGAAATCTCTCTCAATTATCGTGATCAACGAACCATCTATCTTCCTCCTCGCAAATCTCTGGCTAAACTACAAGTGGCGTGGCGCTAGCTTCAGTCCCGTACATTCTCATCCCCTGCTTTCTTAGCTTTGATCTATCCAGAACTGCTGTCAACACAGTGCAACCTGTGTGGGGCACCTAAAGCTGATTTTGAACACATTATGATCAAATGTTCGGAGTTCCACCCTCCAGCCGATTGGCAACTCTCCGACCTCGAGCTATGGGAGGCTGCGGTGTCCAGTCCTGACACGGCCTTTCAAAAGCGGCTGGCGGACTGGGCTTTGGGATTTGCTGGGAAGCATAGCTTCCGGCCACAATACGTAGACAAGAACCGACCTGTCTGAAGGATGTACCCACTTAAGGCTCCCAACATGACATAAAATGTTTTGACCACCACCACCACGTTGCTCGATGTTTACATTTTGGGTGTCTCGAACCGATGCGCTAAGAAGAACTTTACACATTCATTGCTGGGAGAACGTGCAAGCAGCTCCTTGTCGTGCGGCATCTTCAACCAGATTGACATCCTCTTCGCATGTTTTACACGAACAGCCTTCGGCGACGGCATACGAAAGGTGATCGCCATAGTCACTAACATTTCCCTTTATGGTTTCTATGCGTCCCGACGAGCGTGAAAGCTTTGATACAGACGCGCGCTAACAGTGCCGTCCACTGCTGGATTGTGTTGTGGAGGTTTGGTGTCATTGCTAATCGAGGTATGCCGGTTCCCATGTAAGCGTTGCCTTTTAAACCACTTCTTTTTCTTCAAATTATTAGCGCTAAATATCCAGCTTCAAAGCCAAAAAAGATCCGTTTACAACGTAAATACACCGAAGGCCAGCAAAATATCGCGAGTCGTGAGTAATCCGGCTGCATCTGAATATTTCCTTGGCTAAACTGATTATACTACCTTGCTTTTCACTGTCGATAAATCAATGACTACTAGCCCATTACACGTGAGCAAAACATGCAATGAAAAAATTAAAAACTTTCCGATCTCAGACGGGTGTGAAAGGGGGATGGGGCTGGTTGCCGCCTAGGTTTCGAAAGATGCATATTTCTGAGTAAATAATTCACGTGTGCCTATATGAAAGATCGGACTACGCAACGGATAGAATAACATTGGTTTCAAATTGCAGTATAGAAAATCAATTTTTTTGAAATTTCGCCTACCCTTACTCCTAAAAGCTATGAAACGCCATTTTTTGTTTCCATCGAAAAGGACTATTGTCTGCCTAATGGGCATGGTCGAACCTTATAACACATAATTCTCTACTTTCAAGTGAAACAAAATAATGATTAGTTTTCCGCAGTGAATTGCAAAATATTCTGTGCCATAGTTGAAAGAAGAGCATTACAATGCCGCGACCCTAATTAACAGCACTTAAATGAGCGTGGAAATATTCTGTTTTGAAGTGCCCACAGTATGCTTGAAACCCGAAAGAAAAAGGTAATTTTATTACTGGCGGCACGAATTGTATGCCCCATAATAGCGGACGATTTTTTTAATACTCAATGTTATGCAAAACATTATTTGCTTCGTTCGCTCATCCATCCATTCATTATCAGCCTGATTATACCCACTGCAGGGCGAAGGCCTCTCCCATATTTCTCCACTTAACCCGGTTCTGTGCTAGCTGCATCCACTTGACCCCTGCGAACTTCTTAATCTCATCCGCCCACCTAACTTTCTGCCGCCCCCTGCTACGCTTTCCTTCCCTTGGAATCCAGTTTGTTACCCTCAGCGACCATCGGTTATCCTCTCTTCACACTACATGTCCTGCCCATGTCCATTTCTTCTTCTTAATTTCCACTAGAATGTCGTTAACTTGAGTTATTTCTCTGACCCACTCTGCACGCTTTCTATCTCTTAAGGTTACCCCTACCATTTTTCGTTCCATAGCCCTCTGGGTCGTCCTCAACTTAAGTAGAACTCTCTTGGTTAGCCTCCACGTTTCAGCCCCATAGGTGAATACAGGTAAGATGCAACTGTTGTATAATTTCCTCTTGAGCGATACCGGTAAGCTGCTAGTCATAATCTGCGAGTGCTTGCCAAATGCGCTTCATCCCAGTCTTATTCTTCTTGTTATTTCCTTTTCGTGGTCCGGATCTGCGGTTACTACCTGTCCTAAGTAGACATATTCACCTACTACTTCCAGTGTTTCGCTACCTAATGTAAACTGCTGTTCCTTCCCGAGGCTGTTGAACATTACCTTAGTCTTCTGCATATTGATTTTCAAGCCAACCTTTCTACTTTTCCTGTCTAGGTCATCAATCATTATTTGCAGTTCATCCCCCGAGTTGCTTAGCAAGGCAATGTCATCAGCAAATCGCAGATTACTGAGGTATTCTCCATCTACCCTTATCCCTAACTGCTCCCATTCCAAGTCTCTGAATACTTCCTCTAAACAAGCTGTGAATAGTACTGGGGAGATTGTGTCTCCTTGCCTAACACCTTTCTTTATGGGAATTTTGCTGCTTTCTTTATGTAGAACTATAGTTGCTGTGCAGCCACTATATATATATCTTCCAGCACTTTCACGTACGGCTCGTCTACCCCCTGATTTCGCAATGCCTGCATCACCGCCGAGGTTTCAACTGAGTCAAATGCTTTTTCGTAATCTATGAATGCTATATATAAGGGCTGGTTATATTCCAGGCATTTTTGTATCACCTGATTGATGGTATGGATATGATCGATAGTAGAGTACCGTTTCCGAAACCCTGTTTGATCCTTTGCTTGATTGCAGTCTAAGGTTGTCCTGATTCTATTAGCGATTACCTTAGTAAATACCTTATACGTAACAGACAGTAAGCTGATTGGTCTGTAATTTTTAAGGTCCTCAGAGTCCCCTTTCTTATGAATGAGGATAATGTTTGCATTCTTCCATGCTTCCGGTACCGTCGATGACACCAGGCACTGCGTATGCAGGGTGGCCAGTTTCTCTAGCACGATATCCCCCCCGTCCTTCAGCAAATCTGTAGTTATCTGATCCTCTCCAGCTGATTTCCCCCTTTTCATAGTTTCTAGTGCTTTCTTGACCTCGTCCTTCGTTACTGGTGGAACGTCTGACTGTTTTTCCCTACCGCCAATCTCCTTACGGTCCTGACTACTTTGGCTACTGTAGAGATCTGTATAGAACTCCTCGGCTACTTTGACTATCTTGTCCATATTAGTGATGACGTTGCCCGCCTTGTCCCTTATCACATACATCCGGTTTTTGCCTATGCCCAATTTCTTCTTTACCGCTTTAAGGCTTCCCCCGTTCTTTACAGCATGCTCAATTTTCTCCATGTTATACCTCCTTATATCGGCCACCTTGCGCTTATTGATTAGCTTTGATATCTCGGCCAATTCAATCTGGTCTGTTGGATTGGAAGCTTTCATACTCTGGCGTTTCTTAATCAAATCTTTCGTCTCCTTAGACAGCTTACCGCTATCCTAACTATCCTACCGCCTACTTCTACCGCGCACTCAGTAATGATATCTCTGAAATTATTGTTCCTTGCCTCTAGGGTAATGTCGCCATCCTCAGTTAGAGCTGAAAACCTATTCTGTAGCGAGATCCTGAACTCTTCTGCCCTCCCCCTCACCGCTAATTCGTTGATGAGTTTCTTTCTTACTGATCTGTTGCGCTCCTTCTTCAGATTTAGGCTAATTCGGGACCTCACCATCCTGTGGTCACTGCATCGCTCTTTCCCGATTACCTCTACATCTTGAATAATAGCGGGGGTTGAACACATGAAGTCGATTTCGTTTTTAGTCTCCCCGTTAGGACTTTTCCGTGTCCATTTCCGGTTTTCCCGTTTGCTGAAGAAGGTATTCATGATTCTTAAGTTATTGCGCTCTGCAAACTCAGCTAGCAACTCCCCCCTGCTATTCCTAGAACCAATGCCATAGTCACCTACTGCCTTGTCTCCTGCCTGTTTTTTCCCTACCTTGGCATTGAAGTCGCCCATTAGTACAGTATACTGCGTCTTTACTTTTCGCATTGCCGATTCTACATCTTCGTAGAAGCTTTCAACTGCCTGGTCATCATAACTACATGTAGGTGCATAGGCCTGTACAACCTTCAGTTTATACCGCTTATTAAGCCTTATTACGATGCCTGCAACCCTCTCATTAATACTATAGAATTCATCTATATTACCCGCTATATACTTATTTACAAGAAAGCCTACTCCTAGTTGTCGCCTCTCTGGTAAACCTCGATAACACAGTACATGCCCATCCTTCAGTACAGTATATGCCTCATTCGGCCTCCTAACCTCACTAAGCCCGATGACATCCCATTTCATGCCCTGTAGTTCCTCTAACAGCACTGCTAAACTAGCTTCACTAGCTAGGGTTCTAGCATTAAACGTTGCCAGGGTCAGTTTTCAATGGCGGCCTGTCCAGCGGAGCCAGGCTTTCTTAGCACCCCCTGCTGCGTCACAGGTCTGACCGCCGCCGTGGTCAGTTGTTCCGCGGCCGCTGGTGACTGAGAGCCGGGGTTTTATGGAGCTTATCATAGGAGGTTGTGGCCAATTACTGCACCAGGGTGGCGAACTCCTGTTCTGGTGAGGGAGTGCGTTGCCGGAGGTGTTCACCAGCATCAGATCGCACCCCAAACCTGTATATGCAATTCCATCGACACGCGGATTTTTTTTTGTCATCCGGTGGAGAATTGCGGGGCACCGGGATTTGAACCCCGGTCCTCTTGCATGCGAGGCGGATGTTCTACCGCTTCGCCACCGCTGCACCCTCTGAAAGAGAAATCCTCGGCACTCGTCTTGCAAGTGGCACCCAGGCAGCACAAACCATGAGCCAAATATCGGCACTGTGTTGCGCGTTCCTGATCCTATGATGGGCTGCGCATTGTCAACGCAAGTGACAATAATAGGCTCATGGTTTGAGTTAGTTGGGCAGCTGGGAGCTGAAACAGGCAAGCACTCAATGTGTCAACATTGCTGCGATTTCACGTGACTACATGGTCTATTGGGCATCAGATGGCAACTTGGGCTTTTCATTTCAGGTGGAAGGACATTGAGAAGCAAACCTTCCAGGATCTTTGCATCAAGGGTCAGACAGGCTACACCTGAGCCCCGTGAGCACACTCGTACGTCTTTGATCAGCAGGCCTCTATATCTATGTAGGGTGGTATATGAAATGACGTTGGTACGTACGACACTATGCTAAAGGTTATGTCTGAAATATAAAGGCAACAAATTAATAGATATGGGACATGCAAACTGTATGCATGTGAGCAGTATCCACCACGGCAGCTTTGGACGAGGAACGAATGGCGTTTTTGGTTAATGCAATTAAAGGAGCTTAAGCTTTCCCCCTTTCAATTTTTCATATCATGGTGAAATCGAAAATTGCCTCCCAAGAACGAGTATTTTCTGCTTATTTTTTGACATTTTTTTCCTGTAGAAGTTCTGCAAACATCTGAAACTCTACATATGGAGATTTAGAGTCTTTATTATTCATTGTTTCGTAGGAATATACACAGATCAAAGTGCAGGAAACTCCAAACCATTGATCATTGAAGATGTATTTTATTTGCTTCCTGTGTTTTGCCTCTAGCCTACTCTGTATCCTTCCATAGCCTGAAGATGGCGTGGCGTGTAAGTAATGATGCGGGAAGCAACGGCAGAGAGTAAAATAAAGCTGCCAAAATTTCTATAATGTGATTCTCATTACTACATAAGCAGAATAAAAATGGACATGCTTTCATACTTGTTCCACATCACTCCAACTGATGGCCTCTTTAGATGCAGTTTTCAAGTAGACGGAGAGATGATAATAGTGGCAGTGTGGGGTGGGACGCCATCTATAAGGAAATGGGAGGGGGGGGGGGGGGGTTACGTGAGTAGTGTTTTTGAAAAGCAGAATACTTTGCTCGAAGGTGACAGTAGATGTGCTGGAGGTCGCAGTGGGGATGTGTGTAGCAGACGGTGGTTCTCGTGGGAGACACCTTTCCTCATGAAAATCAAGTACAAAGGCAAACGCTTTTGTTTCGTGATATTACAAATGCTTCCATGCCAAATACTACAAGCATCGTTTCGGTCCTTTAACAGGCTTCCCATACGGACACGTTTAGACGCATCTCAGACCTTTAGATTACTAGTTCGGTCAACGTCAAACATATAACCATTTTCATCTATGCTAGGCAGCGAGCAAAGGGCTCCAGAAGTTGGCGGAGAGGCGTTGTCTAAGGTAATTTTAAATTTCTTCTTGTAAGACACTGAGATTATTAGACTCAATCAGGAAGCTCACACGAAACACCCGATGGGCAAGGCCAACCACACGAGCGTCACCAGGCACAGGAACACGCTGGCATAGAACAACAGCACTGTCGGCATGGACTTGCGCAGCTCGAAGGCGCCGAGCCAGGCCAGCGGCAGCGTAAGCGCTACGTTCAGCGTGAAGATGGCGCCATAGACAAGCAGTCGTCGAGGTGCGCGCCGTGGAGTAGCCTGTTATGCATTAACAGCGGAACAACGATCAGCACGGCTTTTCCACGCACCCCCTAATGAATCTCAAGATGAATAAAACAGAAGCGGTCACCTTCTTCATCAGCATAATACACATCTCAAATCCAGTGGAGTCCAAATGTCTCCACTGGCGATTAGCCATTGGTCATGCCTTGATCCCCAAGGCATGATCTGTATAAGTGGAGCTAAACCTTATATCTGCATGTCGCAGCTGTCCACTCCCGCTAGTGTGCAGTAATTGTATCCTCAAGTGCGCCTAATGGGACGGTTATGGTCTAAAAATAGCGCCACAGGGAGACGTTAATGTGGTTAACGAGCATTGTTTTGTACTTCGCGCGGCAGAGACGTTGAGACTCATGTACGCATCCTGATGCGGTTTTACTGAGGGCCCTGTTAAGGTTCGTGTCAACATTTCGACACGGAGTGACGTTTGCACGCAAACCAATATTTTAAGACATTGCATGACACTGGAATGACCTTTGGTGCCTGCCTGCATGAGCTTGAATTGCAGGTTCAAGGTAGCTATGTTTACTAGTTTCGGCCATCTGCAAGCTACATGAGGAAAACATGGAGAAGAGAAGGTGTTAAACACTGCCAATTAGCTGAAAAGTGACAATTCATTGCCGAAGCTTCAAGTGTTTACTATTGCGATGGTCCATACACTGTTTCGGTGAATTCCAGACGGACATGTACAGTTTCCGGTGCTTAGAGAAAATGCCCAGTCTGCGTCACGCATAGGTATGCGCAATCTATATAGAAGCGGTATTTATGATAGCAGCCTACGATCTCAGGTATAACACTCGCCCTAACTTGGCTTGTGAACATGTTTGTGCTCCTGCCAAGACATCGCCAACGGATGGTAAAAAGCAGTGTAAAGTTTCGCTTGATCGCTAAGCTTCAGCACCAACTAACGACAGTGTATTTTGTCATCCACGTCCTCTCAGAATATTGGTTTCTTACTGCTAGCGCTCATTTTCAGCTTTGAGATGTGACCAGCCCCAAAATGTTTTGAGTATTACCTGTGGAATTCGGGGCCTAAAGACTCACCCGTCAGTGTGCATTCAGTGCATAGTCCTCCTGGCTGTGACAAGATAAACCGGATAATCGCTGCTTGCTACCTTAGTCCTGTGCGTGCTCTCTGTCCTCGACGCTTATGAAGTTTTGTTTAAAAACGACAATATGGAACGTGGCAATGATTTCGCTTTAATTTCTGCACGCATGCTCCATGATTCATTCACATGGTCTTTATGCAAACATGATTGCTGACAGATTTTGATTCGATAAACGGCTTTGCCAATCGCGTCAATGCACACTTGTACAGTTGTACGATGGTGCAGAAAGTTTAGAGAGCACAATGTCGTGTGAGAAAGCCACATTGCTGATCATCCGATGAGCAGCAATATTTAGGTTTTGTACATGGAACTTAAAACGGTCCTCTAAAAGCCGTTTCTTTAAAATTAGGGACCGAGTGCAGCTCTAAATTACCTTTACTGTCAGCGCTGCAGCAGTGATTAGTTCGAAAAAGGTTTAGCGCAAGGCGTTTAGCGGCCCAGTTTCCTGAATAGCAGAGATTCTACAGAACGTGTAGCTTACAATAGCAATCATATCGCTGAAGAAACGGTAAGGAGTGGTTTCTGGGTAATAGTTTTATTCGTGGTTTATTCTAGCGAAGTTACGAATTATGAGATTAAAACAGGCTGCGCAGTATGAACATTTCTACTTATTATGAAACCATTGTATTCATCGTGTGGTCACATTCTTTTTATCACTTTGTTTATCCTTTATTGGCGTGAAACGGGTTGATCACAAAAGGTTAGGACGCGGTAATAAATGAACAAACAAAAGTTGGCCCATCTAATGAAGTCCAGGAGAGACAGATGATATCGCCTCACCGTCAGAGAGCAATATGAGAAAGGGTTATTTGGTGGGATACCCGCTGCTGCCAGCCACCGAATTCTCTTTGATTTCCGCATCGGGCCAGCCAGCAACGAGAAGCGAAAAATTACCTCATGTTCGCGCAGTTGCAGACCCTGGATGGAGATTCGCATCCTTTTTGAACAGGCATCTTGTTCGCTGCTGTTCCCTACACTGTTTTGTAGTGCCCACAATAACAAGTATTCCAGTTGAGTAAAAATGAGGCCAGTTTAAGTTTACGTGTACTTTGTCGACATGGCCTCACCAAACTCCCGCCTTACTTTAGGCATTACGGTACTTGGTACTATTGGGCACTTTACAGCTGAGTCATAAGAAATTTGGCTAAAAAGCTGTTTCATTAATTTTTGCACGCTAATAAACCAATCAGCAATCAACACGCGAATTTTACAGCAACCGCTCTGTCCACCTCTACTTCTCAGGTGAGGTGGATTTTTCTTGTAGGTGAAGATATTCACGCATAAAAGTAGTCAAAAGTAGTCAAACTTGCCGGTGCGCTTGGTACAGATGGTTCGGGCAAGACCAACTTCAGGTATGAGGAGTTTCGCTTCCACTCCACCGAAGTCTTCAAGAATTCGCTGCATTCCAAAGAGAGCAATCACTAGGATACCTGCAATGCAGTCTAGCAATACTTCTTCTTTCTCCTCTTATACAAAACAACGTACTTTGTATATTTTTGTCGAGTGCAGAGGTTTGTGTCGTAGCTCACTGATCGGCTATCACAAGGAGTCAACAATGTCATATGTCTAGATAGTACATCGCTTTAGTGCAGGCAAACCTCAGAAATCATAATTTACTAGTGCTGATATGTTTTGTCACCGTCTTCAGACGCATGCACGTTTTGCTACATACAGAGATATCTGGAGCAATAACACTCGTAATACTGTGTGTTTTAGCTTCACGTGTTACCAGCGGAGCAGACATATAAAGGAATATACTTCCAACTAAGCGGTTTGCATATGTAAAAACTCGAGGAAGAGGAAGTGTCGCCCGATATGCGGCTATCTGTGAATATTTCTATGGCCAGCGATGTGTTTCAGTTATTCTCGAGGGTATTTTTGTGCTCGCTAACGAAAAGCAACGTTCCTCCTTTTCCTTTCGCGTTGAAGGCCGACAATCTTCAGTCGTAGGTACAAAGATGCACTGCAAGATCAGACAAGCTGCAGCTACTGTTGCATGCACAAAAGCAACGCAATGCGCGCACCTACTTGCTAGCGCACACTTCGGCGGCTCCACATCTTCGAGGAATTTGTGAAACAACGCATGCACATTTATACAGGTAAGCTGCAATGTATATGTATGGTTTCATGCCTATTTACTGCGCTGGCATGCTCCCGCATGGTCATTGTGGTTGATCTTCATCGATTAGCCCGACTTCAGTTGAGAAGCGAAAATTCTCTGTTTGGTATCAGTTCCATACACAAAACGTTAGTGTGGTATCAGTTAGGCCGGGCTGGGTCTGTCCGGTATATGAGCTCCATACAAGACCAGTCCACACACTTGAGATCCATACCGGACTGGGAAATCTGGTTTGAGATGCATAACGAAAATGGTCTATCCGGTATTTGCTCCATACCAAACCGGTCCGCCAGGATTCAGATTCATTCCGGGCAAAGCCTTCGTATCGTATACACCTGTTTAAGATTCATACGAGACGGGTCAGAGCAATATGAGACTTACACGGCATAATACAAGACCATGTAAGACCGGTTTGTCCCGATACGAGGTTTTTGGCAAGGCGTCCGTTTTAATAAGTGCGTGTCTCCGACATAAATAAGGAACTGTACATACCAAAACAACTATCGTACTCGACACGTATTGTATTTACTTTATATTGTTACGTGGCAAGGTTAGGGTTAGTGCACGAAGGTTAATCCAGGATGACGCAGTACACAAAGCACAGAATCACAGCAGCGTTAGCCTTCTTCTAGCACTGAACACTGCTGCCACTTTGTCGTCTTCTGTGTCACTCCTTCTGATCGTTGTCTTCTTTTACGTCCTGCGATGCAGGGCATATATGTCACATTACCCCCCCCCCCCCAACACGAAAAGCACAGTCCTGGTGCGCACTAGGACGAACTACTGGAGGGGTAGTAGGGCTTCATTCTGGCGACATGAACAATCTCGGTGCGTGGCATAGAGGACTGTCGCGGCGGATGTACAGGGGCGACTTCGTATGTCACAGGAGTGACTGGCCGTAAAACACGGTAGGGTCCTGCGTAGCATGGCAAAAGCTTCTCGCACAGCCCAACTTTACGAGCGGGAGTCCAGAGCAAGACGAGAGAGCCCGGAGAGTAGTGTACATCCCGGTGGCGAGAATCATGGCGCCGTTTTTGAGATTTTTGGGAGGAGGCCAGTCCTCGGCGAGCAATAACACGGGCTGCGTCAGCTCGGGAGATCGCGTCACGAACGTAGCAACTGGCGTTAGCGGTGGGAGGCAATAAGCTGTCAAAAGGAAGGGGAGGGTCGCGGCCGTACAGAAGATAAAATGGTGAGTAGCCCATTGTGTCGTTACGAGAGGAATTGTACGCGATCGTTACAAACGGCAAATTAATATCCCAGTCACGGTGATCATCCGAGACATACATAGAGAGCATGTCCGTGAGCGTGCGGTTGAGGCGTTTGGTGAGGCCGTTCGTTTGTGGATGGTAAGCGGTGGTAAAATAGTGCTTAATGGAGCAGTACCGAAGAATTTCATCCACTACTCGAGCAAGAAAGCAACGGCCACGGTCAGTGAGCAGCTGGCGTGGAGCACCATGGAGCAGGATGACGTCATGGACAAGAAACACAGCCACATCAGTTGCACAGCTGGTGGGTATCGCTCGGGTGACAGCGTAGCGCGTATTATAATCCGTGGCCACTGCAATCCATTTATTCCCCGACGCAGAAAGTGGGAAAGGCCCGAGGAGGTCAAGGCCAACTCGGGAAAACGGGTCTACTGGGATGTCGATCGGCTGCAGGGATCCAAAAGGCATAGCCGAGGGCTTCTTCCGTCGCTGACACCGTTCACAAGAAACAACGTAACGACGAACAGAGCGATAGAGACCTGGCCAAAAGAAGCGGCGGCGGACGCTATCGTACGTACGAGATACGCCAAGATGACCCGCTGTGGGTGCTTCGCGCAGCTGTTGAAGAACAATTGTACGCAGGTGTTCGGGACTACGAGCAGAAGCTCGGCGCCATCTGGTCGCATATTCCGTCGGTATAAAGTTCCGTTGTTGAGCACAAACAGAGCAAGGGTAGCATCAAGGTGTTCAGTGCTGAGGCGATTGATTATGCTGCAAAGCTTCGGATCTAAGCGCTGCTCATGGGGAATGCTTGAAAGGTCAGAGATGGCCAATACATATGTGTCATCGTCGCACTCGCTCGCAGGTGGGGGATCTACCGGGTTAAGGGACAGGCAGTCGGCGTCAGCGTGCAGTCGGCAGACTTGTGGACGACAGAAAAAGTGTATTCCTGAAAGCGGAGGGCCCAACGACCTAAGCGACCAGTAGGGTCCTTCAGCGTAGAAAGCCAGGATAAGGCATGGTGGTCGGTGATGACGGAGAACGGGCGGCCAAACAAGTAAGGGCGAAACTTTGTAATGGCCCACACGAGGGCTAAGCACTCACGTTCTGTGATCGAGTAATTTCGTTCAGCCGCAGAAAGGAGGCGACTGGCATAAGCAATGACGCGAGTGCGACTCATCTGCTGCTGGGCGAGTATGGCACCAATACCGTGACCACTGGCGTCGGTGCGTACTTCCGTTGGTGCCGAAGGATTGAAGTGTGCCAGGACGGGCGGGTTGGTGAGGGCTGCAATGAGCGCAGAAAAGGCTTGGGATTGTTCTTGGTCCAGCAAAATGGAGCGTCGTTCTTGAAAAGATTGGTGAGTGGACGAGCCGTCTCCGCAAAGTTAGGTACAAACCGCCGAAAATAGGAGCAAAGCCCAATAAAACTACGCACGTCACAGGTACAACGGGGTGTAGGAAATGCACTTACAGCACGTATTTTGTCTGGATCGGGTTGAACGCCACGGGCGTCGACCACGTGACCGAGCACCTTGAGTTCACGTCGGCCGAAACTACATTTCTTCGAGTTCAGCTGAAGGCCAGCTCTTCGGAAGACGCCAAGAATGGCATCAAGGCGATGGAGATGGCTCTCGAATGTAGAAGAAAATACAATGACGTCATCGAGATAACACAAGCACGTCGTCCATTTCAAGCCGCGCAGGAGAGAGTCCATCATGCGCTCGAATGTCGCGGGCGCATTACACAGGCCGAAAGGCATCACCTTGAATTGACACAGGCCATCGGGAGTGACGAAGGCGGTCTTCTCTCGGTCCTGTTCGTCGACTGCGATCTGCCAATAACCGGACCGAAGATCAATGGAAGAGAAATAGCTGGCACCGTGTAAGCAGTCGAGGGCATCATCTATCCTGAGTATCGGGTAAACGTCTTTCTTTGTAATTTTGTTGAGGTGTCGGTAATAACGCAGAATCTCCAGGTATTGTCCTTCTTTTTAATAAGCATGACAGGTGACGCCCAGGAACTGCTCGAAGGCTCTATAATGTTTTTTGCTAACATCTTGTCCACTTCATCTTGTATGACGCGTCGTTCAGAAATGGCGACTCGATAAGGTCTTCTGTGAATTGGGCGGGCGTCTCAGGTGTTGATGCGATGTGTAACGAGGGAAGTTTGTCCTAAGGGGCGGTCACTAAAATCGAAAATATCGCTGTACGAATTCAGAAGACTCGTAAGTGCTGTAGCACGGTCAGGGCGCAAATTATATGCAACCATTCCTGATATGCGGGCTTCCAGAGATGGGGACGGTGCAGGCCGTGTCGACACTTTAGCAGTAGGGTCAGGCAAAAGAGCGGCAACTGTGGCGTCAGACAGTGGGGTCAGTTCGGCGAGAGTAATGCCCTCAGGAAGAACGTGCACAAAAAGGCCGAAGTTCAACACTGGAATATAAGCGTTGTTATTTTCTACCTGCACGATGTTATGAGGGAGAGCGATTCTACGCTGCAGTGTCACGTCGGTTATGGGGCAAACAACGTAGTCGCCATCAGGAACGGGCGGGAACGGCGACATGAGCACATACACTGCAGCTTCTGGTGGCAGGCGAGTAAATGTAGAGGAGCGGAGACGGAGCGTTGAGGTATCCGAGGCCTGTTTGTCAGGGCAGAGTGGCAGGTCCAGATGAAGCAGCCCAGAAGAACAGTCAATGAGCGCGGAATGGGCAGTTAAAAAGTCGAGTCCTAATATAACGTCGTGAGGGCAACTGGTGAGGACTGTAAATAGGACAGGGTTATGGCGGTCGGTAATGGTAATTCTCGCAGTACACATACCGATAACAGTAGCTGTATTGCCATCAGCAACACGAACAGGAAGCGGGTGTGAGGACTTTGTTGAGGCGTTGACGGAGCGAGGAATTGAGGACGGAAATGTGGGCGCCAGCGTCAATAAGGGCAGAAACTGAGACTCCGTCCACAAAAATGTCAATGAGGTTACGTCTGGGTGCGAGGGTCAGTTCCAAGTTTACAGTCCGGGTCGGTAATGCAGCGTCACTCCCGGGCGCTGCACTCGCCAGTTTCCCGAGTGGGCGCCGGCGTAAGAGGGGGAGGAGTTGCGACGAGGTAGCGGTGAACGAGATTGACGAGACCGTGAAGATGGAGATCGGCTGGAATGACGGACTCTTGAGACGGCTTCGGTGTGAGGTTCATCTTGGTGAGCAGGGAATTGTCCAGGTCCATCATATGCGGGGCGGAGCTGTTCAGGTTGGGCAGGGAAGCGTCGAGGTCCGTAGTAGTACCGATGGTCAGCGTTGTAATAGGAACGAGGTGTGGGGAAGGTGCGACTGCGGCAATAACGGGAAGTGTGGCCAGCTCGACAGCAAATAAAACAAATTGGCCTGTCATCTGAGGTGCGCCACTCTGCAGGATTGCGATTAACGTAGCGACGTAGGGGAGCTCGGCTAGTGCTTGCAGCAGCCACTACAGGAACAGGATGCGAAGGTGACGAGGGCAGTACGGGGTTGGAGGAAAGACCGACGTTGGCAAGTTCCTGTCGGACAACAGCCTGTATCATGGCCACGGTGTCAGGCACTGGAGAGGGGAATGGTGCAGGAGCTAATGCCTCGAGTTCTCGCCTGACGATCCGAGTCATTGTTGCGGACTGAGAAGGCTGTTGCAGAGGAGCCAGATCATTGCAGGATGATGTGGCTGCCGTGTTCGGAAGTGGGAAGGCGCTCAAAGCGATGTACCAGGCGTCGTTGTTTAGCCTGCTCGAATCTTCGGCAAACTTGAAGCACCGACTCGATGGTAGAGCAATCCATGCAGAAGAGGATGTTGAACGCGTCATCTGCGATGCCCTTGAGGATGTGCCCTACCTTTTAACTTTCCAGCATGGAGCTGTTCGCCTTGCGACACAACGCGAGCACGTCTTGAATGTAGGCCAGGTAGGACTCCGTGGTGGATTGGGCGCGAGACGAAAGTTCGGTTTTGGCTGCGAGAGCTCGTCCAATGGGCTTTCCGAACAAGTCGTGAAGCTTTTGCTTGCAAATTTCCCAGGTCACCAGCTCGTGCTCGTGATTTTGAAACCATGTGCGGGCGGTTCCCGCCAAATAGAATATCAGATTGGCCAGCATGATGGTCGCGTCCCAATGATTGTTCCGGCTGCATCGCTCGTATTCATCCAGCCAGTCGTCAACATCTGTCTTGTCTTCGCCATTGAAGATGGGAGGGTGGCGGATTTTTGTGAGGACGAGTGGTTGCGCCGATGTTGTTGCGGTGGTAGGAGCTGCCTCAGAGGTCATAGTGGCCGTTGTTGACGTTGTGATCCCAGGTAGGTGGCGGCCGCTGCGCAAATCCAGCTTTCGGCTGCCTAAATGGATTTATGTGTGCACGCGGGGATCTTTGATAACCTCCACCAAGATGTTACGTGGCAAGGTTAGTGCACGAAGGTTAGTCCAGGATGGCGCAGTACACAAAGCACAGAATCACAGCAGCGTTAACCTTCTTCTAGCACTGAACGTTGCTGCCACTTTGTCGTCTTCCGTGTCACTCCTTCTGATCGTTGTCTTCTTTTACGTCCTGCGATGCAGGGCATATATGTCACAATATTATAACAGCACTAATCGAAATTTAGCTTTGTTGCTGTGGGCACATCAGCTGTCATAAGCAGACAAAATGCCTTATTGCTAATACTGGCAAAATGCGCAATGTGAGTGCACTCAGCCTTGACGTCGGTAACTGGGCTTGTATGATGCCGTAACGTCTTTCTGCTTCTTGTTGCAGATTTCTGCCGGTGAAGCTGTTTAGAAGCTTCCGGATATTGTATCAGCGCACGTGCTTACCCCGGTGACTTGGAGGACTCCGTACGGAGCACAAGCGGAGTAGCCAGGTCTGACATCACCTGATCACCTGCAGGTGTGGCCCTCACTCTCTGCGGCCGCGGCAGCTGGCGCTGTGGTTATACTCAACGTACATATATAAGGACTCTTCGCCAGCGTGCTGGAAACATTTGGTAGCAGCGACAACGCACGAAAATAATGTCCAAACTTCTTTCTGCTCCTTATCGCTGGTTAGTGCCCTTTGTGCATCTTCAATAGGCTGCTGCCTTGCCGCTGCTCCCAAGTGCGGGTTTCGCCTTTCAATAGCTTGTTTTTTAGTATGCGAGAGAGATTTGTTGCGTGGGTCACGCGTAAATGGTGAAGAACCTGGCTTAGCTTAAGGAAGAAATAAAAGCATGTTTTCAAAAGCTCGAAGATCTGCTTCGCAGAGAACTAAACTTATCACGTGAATCGTCGTAGCACGACCTTAGTACGGAAATTCGCGACATATGAACCGAACAGAGAACCACTGACTCTACTGTAGAAGATATGAATGCCACCATTTATGAAATGAATACAAAGTCAGATGCAGAGATTGACGAAACAGAGCACTGAAAACTGAAACCCAAGGACATGGAGCAAAGTGTGAGCTACTCAAGAAAAACAGAAAAACACGAGCAGAGAGTCGTTGGCTTGGAGCAATACTCGAGGAATGCGAACATTGAGATGAAAGGCATAAAAAGAAAAAAATCACATTTTAGACATAGTTTCTAGAATAGGTGGTGCCATTGTGCTTCCATCAATACAGATGGTATTGAAGCTTGCTACCGAGTGCCAGCCTGCAACAAAAATAAAACAAACGTGATTTTTAGTTTAAATTGCGTGTGAAGCTCAATGCAGCACTCGGAAAGGCTACAAAAAGTCATTTTCTTTATGCCGACTTGGGGTATGGTGACTTAGAATCCAATACTGGTTCTGAACCAGTGTATGTAAGGGAGCATATGTGTCCCGCGCTCAAGAAGTTGCTTGGTTTGGTCGAACGAAATCGATTTTGTCGTAAAGTGGCAAAGAATACGCTAAACAGGTAAAAACATCTCAGACCTTAAGATAGCAGACGAGTGCGACCTTTCACTGATAACTAGTGCCGAAGTGAAACAGTTGATGTGCAGTATGGAATATTGATCCTTTTCTCTACCGGAAGCCGTTCCAACCCCTACCTCACATAGCGTTTCTTTTCTTCATAATAACACCCTAGCAAATAATAATGACCATGCCATCCCTAATCTCTTAAACCAATTCCACTTCAATTTCCGTGCTTTGTTACCTGGAACTTGGTATTACGAAGTATGTAGCACATATAACATTGATGGATACAAGGGCTCTTTTCTAAACCGACCAGGGCAGGGATGTGGCGGTACTGCCATTTATATTGAACACAAAAAACTATGAACCTATGCCGAAATACAACACACACTCTGAGGTAACATGTTGTGTATTATGAACAGTTTTGAAGAATGTTTGGAATATGTTTCTGAAATGCACTTTCAACTGATGCGGTTCATCGACTTTACCATAGAGGCGGTAATAGAGAGGAGTACAGCTTTCGACTTCGTTACTCGACTGGCCTCAACTGGTTTCACGAACATAATGTCTACGCCCAGTCGTATCACATTGTCAACTACCACTGCACTGGACTTATTTATCACGAACATCGAAACTACTGTTCAGTATGCAGGTACAGTCGCATCATATGTGAGTGACCACTGCCTTGTATTCATGTTTTATTCCAGAAATACAAATTCTAAAAACAATTCATTTGCGGAACGACGCAATGGAATCGTTTAGAAGTGAGATAAATGCTTGTGACTGGTCTTGTGTTCTTGAAAAAAACAAACGGAGCCGAGGCATATGCTACCTTTATCAAAACTTTTGCACAAGTATACTCAAAGCGCTTTCCTTTTAGGACTGGTAAATCATCGAAGAAAATAAAAAAAAAACGTGGCTAACGAGATATCACATGCGGATGATAAAACATATAACCAGTCTATACCGTTCTTTGTTGCCCACACGCACTGCCGAATCCTTTCAGAATTTCAATAAAGCCAGATATAAACTGAATTCTGACCTAAGACGGTCTACGTTTGCTTATTATCACGAGCTATTTTCTAATGTTTCTAGCAAACATCATAACATTGCCTGGAATGTTCGAAACAATCTTGGGTAGATGTAGTAGTACGCCCCCTCTGACAACAAACATCACCGTTGACGGGCAGGAATTTACTGCTCAGTCGCTCGCTGAATACAACCAATCCTTCGTTAACATGGATAATACAATGCATCCCGCGCCACAGGAACAGGTGCATCCCGCGCCTTCAGCACGGTTGGCAGTTTTTTCATTGAGCCGAGTGGTGTAACAGAAGGGCATTCAGCATTGTCAAATAACATAGCTGCATTAGACTGAGACAACCTAAAAATAATGCCCATAAAGCATGTTGTAGGTTTTCTACTACCCGCACTTGTGCATATTTTCGATTTATTTTTTGAAACTGGAGCCTTTCTTAACGAAATGAAACGAACCAGAATCTCTATCATCTACAAAGGTGGGAAAGAAGCACCTCAGCTAACTATAGACAATTCAGTATTATATCCACTTTTAGGAAAGGATTGAAAAAATTATATTCGGTCGAATATTAAGGTATTTTACAGCCAAAATTATCTTCATCGAAGTATACGGGTTTAGAGCCGGAAAGGCCACTGAAACTGCGCTATTGACAATTAAAGAATTCGGTTCAGCTAATATAGAAGAAAATTACACTTGGCGTCCCTGTGGACTTCACAAAAACAATTGATTGTCTAAAGCACAGCATCGTAATGAGTAAACTATCCCGATAGGAAATTCGCGCAACACCTCTTGAACTCATGAAATTGTGTTCAATGGACCGAACACAAATGGTATGTACCCCGTCGGCGTCTGGTTACTGTTCCCAACTGCTGGTCGACTACAGTTCCTAAGGACGCGGGATCGAACCCCGGTTTCGGCGGCCGCTTTTTGGTGGAGGCGAAAAGCAAGGTGCCCGTGTGCTGTACGATGTCAGTGCACGATAAAGAACCCCAGGTTGTCGAAATTTCCGGAGTCCTCCACTACGGCGTCTCTCATAGCCTGACTCGCTTTGGGACGTTAAAACCCCACTAACCACAAACCAAACAAATGGTATGCGTGGGGAAACACCAGTAGAGTTTTCTGCTACTTAATAAGGGTGTACCACAATGAAGCCTGGACCATTTTGTTGATTGTTTTTTATTAATGACATTTTCCTCATAAGTACGAGTATAAAATTTGACATTTACGCTGGTGACTGTTCCATACTTAGACCTGTCCGCATGCAGACGTATTAATTAGGCAATGACAAGATTTTCTTATCAATTTAAGCTCATGGACGCAATTAATTGGACTGAAAATGCCTATCGAAAACAAAAATATAATATTTCTAACGAAAAATATGGTGCTTCAATCGAATCGTGTCTTAACCTGCGAAGCACAGAACATTGATCTCGTAGAATCACATAGAATATTTGGAGCCACATTTAGCAGTACATTAAGCACTTGTATGTTGTTACTATATGTAAAATACTCTTGGCAGTAGTTGGGGTGGTCTCGCTTTGTCGTACATTCCTCGAAACACACGTCAAGCTACAAATATACGATTCCTTATTTGTTTCACATATATGTTATTGTAAACTTGTCTGGGGCACCACAACCAATACAAATCAACAAATACATTTTACAATCGAAAAAGGAATTATACTTACATAGGCAATCATGAACATCTAGTACTACCAGTCTGCTTTCCGGGTGTTGCTCTCGTACGTCTGCTTGAAGGATTCATTTCGGGACTTTTTAATTGCAGCCGCTTCACTACAACACTAGGAACCAGTCGTCTTTACGCGGAACAGCTAAAACTATCACGCCCCTCATTTTCGCAAAAATAATGAGTACCAGTCATTGACGCCCAACCTCCCCTCTCTGCTAAGCAAGTAGAAATTTCTGCTAATCCCACCAGAAAAGACTTGCGGGAACAATTTCTAAATGCATATTGTTCATGTTATGCCTTTTTTTTTAATATTGACCTTTACTATGCGATTATGTTCTTAAAGATTTCATTTTTGTATTTTTATTTTTGCTAGACACATGTTAGACACATGTTATTTTTGTTAGACAATGTTAACACATTGCATGTTAGACATGCAATGTGTTAATACAGTATAGAGAACAGTTCGCCAATAACATTAAAGCAGAACTACTTCTATACAAAGTCACTTTTTAATTATATATACCTGGGCTTTCTTTGTATAATGTGAGTATACATTATTGAATATAATATAGGATACAGCACTTGTTTTCTGTTTCTTTGCCTTATTACAATCATGTATTTGCACTACTTTACCTTTTTTAGCCTCTTGGGCCTCGTCAAGCTGCTGCGAGCAGCTTTTTGCCCAAGAGCTCCAACCATGTATTTTGTGAAAGTAAATTGAATTGAATATCGAAGTCAATGCTAAAGCTCCTTACAAACAGTACAAGAGAGCGAAAAATGTTTAGAGTTCCCTTCAATGTCATGCTTAACAGACACCTAATAGATACTCAAGTAAAATGACACCATGGAAACGAACAGCTGAATAGAAAAAAAAGGAAGGAAGGAAGGAAGGAAGGAAGGAAGGAAGGAAGGAAGGAAGGAAGGAAGGAAGGAAGGAAGGAAGGAAGGAAGGAAGGAAGGAAGGAAGGAAGGAAGGAAGTGTTAATTGCTTCTCTCGACTCACATGAAGTACAGAACTGGCCTGCGGAACCAGAACATGCTGTGGCCGACACTGAACACGTAGAGCGAGACGGAGATGAGCGAGTAGCGTAGGCTGGCGATGAAGGCGCAGCTCATTGGCAGCAGGAATAGCACGCACAGGAACAGCCCCAAAGCACGGAATAGATGGCTCAGAGGGCGAGCCCGGGCCTCGCGGTCCCATAGCATCTCCCAGTACGACTGAGAGGTAGGCAAAACGAGTTCTGAGGTAACGACAGAAAGTCTGTGAAATCTTTCATTGCGGAAAATCAGATTGAACGAAAATATCCTGGCGAGTTGTACCGAAGTTCCGGACGGCTTCCTAAAGAAGCACGATATATCTCCGCATCTCCGTATAATATTCCGTATGATCTAAGAGAATATATCTTCGCTATTTATCACATTTGTGGTATCGCTAAAATTTCCATGTCAAGTGGTGAGCGATGCAGACGACCGCCCCAAGTAAAGCTACACGATCTGACATAAGCTTGTCAGCTGAAGGGTGCATGTATCCATCCGTCCATAAACACACACAATGCTAGCCTCCATGCATAAATCCTTTTTCTGTTCCCTCGCTTTCCTTTCTCCTCTACTTCAATCCCATTTATATACTCTAACCTCACCACCCTTACTAGAGGCTGCTATTGAAGTGATAGTCGCTAAACCACGGCGCCCGACGGCAACAACAACGAGCTGCCGAAAAGCATGGGTTCGCCGTCCTATGTCTCCACGTGTAGACTTTGGCGTGGGCGAAAATTACCAAGTCGAGACACCTCGCTCAAGCCTTGGTGGGAAATAAGATCCCATTCGGTGCCAAGTTTTCGTACAAAAATTTCGGCCTCTCCATCTCACCTTCTAATTTAACAAGGCTTTGTTTGCATGGATAACACAACTAATTGAAACAATACCTTGCGTGAACTGAACTGCTGGCTATTGTATGCAAACAGGCATTTTATTTCTGAACTTAATCGAAGCATTCGATCGAGTATTACACTCACAAGTATTTCACAAATTATGTACGTTATTTGACTCTTAGAATATAACACAATAGTTTCAATCTAATCTTACTAATAGGCTCCAATTCCTCGTGCATGGAACACATTGTTCATGATGTGCTAAAGTATTGTCAGGGGTGCATCAAGGCAGGTATTAGCTCCATTTCGCTTTGTTGTCTCTGTAAAGACATTGCAGACATCATCGACTGCACGGTGCATGTGTCTCGCAGTTGAATATATCTTTTACTAAAAATTAGTAGCTCTAAAGATCAATGCATTCTTGACTAACTAGCGCAAGTTTCCGAATGTTGTCAACATTGGCAGATGAAGGTTAATCCAAAACCATTTATATGACAGCAACCCGGACACAAAGCTCCCTAACGTTTACTTAAGGAATAGGCCACAGGAAACGTAACAAAGACGATGGATATTACGTCTTAGGAACTCTGATTTCGTCAGCCATAAAATAACGGAACATTCCTCGTATATAATATCAATACACTGAAACCGTTGTATACGTTAAAGCGTTCCCTAAAATCCGTTCACCTCGCTCTATAATATTAGCTTACACTTTACTTGTTTTACAATACACCATCTTTTGTTGATTTACTTCAACTAACTACTGCATTGAACAAATTGGCGGACATTCCGCTCAATTAAACAATTACAAAGCGTTCATTGAAAGGCCATTAGATTCATCCGACAAGTACCACCGTAGCAATGCTCCAGTGGAACTTTTGCCCAAAGTTGGTCTTCCATTAATAGGATATCGGACTAAATTCTTCCAGCTAAAGTTTTTTCTGCTTTTATACATTACATTCAAAACAAACAAAATTAGGTGCTTAACAACATCTATGTAAACTCGAGAACAAAGCATACTAAGCAGATGCGTCAGTACAGCTTTCAAACGAATTCAAATTCTCTTGCTTTCTTCGAGCCATTTGAAATTTCAATATGTTGCCAAATGATATTGTCGCCTGAAATTTCTCAGATGCTTTTGGAAGAGTTGTCAAAGAGATAACGGAAATTAGGGCACAGCGTTGGAATTATTTGCTTTTTCTTTTTCCATGGTTTATTCTATTGCACTGCTTGGACGTTTTCATGTCACTACGTATTATGCAACCGATAATTCTGTTTTTTCTGCCATTTGCGCAGTTGTCTGACCATACAGATATCAAATTCTTCCTTGTATATTACTTGTTCCTGTCTTTCGAAAGAGGCCATTGTAGTGTGCAGCAGCATGCTGTAAATAAATAGATAAACTTCCGTGGCGTACCTTAGAGCGTTCCTCTACTTGGTAGGCAAAGGCGCAGATGTCGCAGCGCGGGTTCCTCCTCTGTGACACCCATTTTTCGAGGCACGAGGCGTGCACAAGGCCAATACTGCCTGTGGAGAAGGTGCAGGACAGCGTATGATGCAATGCACGCGATTAGAGATGGCATCGGGGCAATAAGTTATCGCTACTTTAGGTCATTTCGAAAATATAATAGCGTTTAAGCACTCATTGTGGGGATAAGTGACAATCACGATGCCAACTATGCAGAAGACCAGAACGATAACATATGGGCTTATCTAATTTCATGACCAGCTTTCGGAGTCCTGGCGTTCAATTATTGTCGTTTTAGTGACAGATATATAAGGAAGGCATAGGCGACATGGTCTATAGGAGAAAGATATTTCACGCAATAAACGCTCTTCTTCTGGACAGCTCCTTTCAAAACGTTCTTGTTTCAATCGACGCACTTATGGAAAGTCATATTACGTCCGGTCTTAAGGTGGGTGCGCACTACTTTCCTCCGAAAACCGCCGTCATGCCGGCCTTGGTCACACGCCGCGTGTTCAAAAAAGTCTTGTTAGGTGGCGCAGTGTACAAAACCGGTTTGCAATGCACCCGAGGGTTGGCGTTAGCGTCGCTCCCGTTTAACTCGCAATCGAAGATGCATATTGTATTCTTGTAAGAATGGGGAGGCAGCGGTTAAAACATAACTAATGCAAAGTGAGGAGTTAACGCAGTGACTTCCGCGCGAAAGCTACGCAAGCAGGTTATCGTAGGATTAGGATTTTCAATCGCATCACACAAATATGTTTCGGCAAAAAAACAATGGTTTAGCTTGTGTCAAATACGTCCACGCTGTACCGAAGCGAGTTGTATTAGAGCGTGTATCAGCGTAGTTGTCATAAGTATATTTAAGGTCATAAGTATATTTTTTCGGCAAAAAAAGAGTGATTTAGCTCGAGTCAAATACATCCGCGCTGTATCGAAGAGAGTTGTATCAGAGCGTGTATCAGCGTAGTGGTCATAAGTATATTTAATGTCATAAGTATATTTTTCGGCAAAAAAAGAGTGATTTAGCTCGAGTC
>JAJIZL010032567.1:70851-82515 GCA_023969395.1 Amblyomma maculatum
ATTTTTCGGCAAAAAAAGAGTGATTTAGCTCGAGTCAAATACGTCCGCGCTGTATCGAAGCGAGTTGTATCAGAGCGTGTATCAGCGCAGTGGTCACAAGTATATTTGAGGAAAATGAGTCGTAAGAAGGGTACCTGGACCGTACAGTGATGGAAGACATTAACAAGGCGGCAAAATAGACAGATTTGCCACAATTCGGCCTCATCTTACAGAGCATCACGCAATAGGCACGAAGAATGCGCCTTTTGTTTTACTGATCACCTGAGCGTCCTGGCCATGAAGGCAATTTGACCCATTTAACATAGATTAAAAGATATTGTTCGATGGAAAAGAAGAAAAACAACGCAGGCCCTGAGTTCTTTAACTGTGCATAAGGCTTACCTGTAAGTAGTGTATTATCTTGAGTATTATTTCCATATTTGTTTGAGGAGCAAGTTGTGCACTGGAATAAAACAAACCAACTACGAAGTAATATTTATCGATTTCGAAATTACGATCAACATTCGCCAGGGAAACGACCAACATATTTATGTAAAACGCAAATTTAGTATAGATAAGTGCTGCATAATTATATGTACAGGGTATTTCAACGAAGGCGAACGAGAATTATCGGCATTGCAATGTCAGTTTGCTGACGCATGAAAACACATAACTCTGGATAACTAGGAAGACAGTTGCTTATGCTTTGTTTTTTTTTTCTGCATTGATAGTGCGACAGTAAAAGCAAGTACAGAACATGACAAGAATATTTTTGCGTGATAAGCAAAAGGGGGACAAAGCAGTTAGGGTAGCGTTCCAAGAAGCCATGGTATTCGGTGGCTTGGTACATCAAAGCAGTGCCACAAAGCGTTATTACAACTTCACGAATCTCGCATAGAGGATTTAGTGCATCACGTACCACTGCAGTATATGTACCCAGCTAACAGAGATGCAAATTTTTTATAAGGCCACTATTAAAGAACTTTATCTGTCCGAATATTATACGGCGCTCTGGCGAGACATATTAAGGCGGAAGCTTTTAAATACCTTATACTTCCGGCGTTCGTTCATCCACTCACACTACAGCTGTCAATCAAATAACGTCATGGTGACGTCATCTGAAAAATAATCCTGTTTACACCGGGAATTGAACCTCCATTCCTTGGATACCTTGTTGACCGCTTTAGGCGATTGTGCCACGATCGGCATCCTTGTTTACATTAAGAAAGAAAGAAAGAAAGAAAGAAGGAAAGAAAGAAAGGAAGAAAGAAAGAAAGAAAGAAAGGAAGAAAGAAAGAAAGAAAGAAAGAAAGAAAGAAAGAAAGGAAGAAAGAAAGAAAGAAAGAAAGAAAGAAAGAAAGAAAGAAAGAAAGAAAGAAAGAAAGAAAGAAAGAAAGAAAGAAAGAAAGAAAGAAAGAAAGGAAGAAAGAAAGAAAGAAAGAATAAACCCTTTCTCCAGCGAAAATCGAAACTCCATCGCTTGAATCCCCAGCTGACTGCTTTAGCCAACTGCGCAACTCCCGCGACGGAGTAATTCTTCTTGTCTACCGTGAGGATAATAGTAGCTATGACAATGACGCTGCAAGTGATAATGAGAATGATGAAATTAGCAACGATAATTACGGTGCATTTAATTGATAGTGAGAATTAGAGCAAACGTGGTGCACCCTACGCACCATGCAACACTTAGGCTTTCGCATTTCTGCAGTGTAGACTCCACAGTGCTCTCGGAATTTTATTTTTTCGTATAGCAATTCGTGCTTTCTGAACCGCTCGTTTGCAGTGTACCATTCATAACAAAGGAGCTGTAAGTCTCCTTAGTTCCGCAAAACGTATATCCTGGAATGCTTTACTCGCAGAATGAGAATGGAAAGGACAACTTGTTGCTCTAAAATTCTTTCAATGCACTGCATAATTTGTTTTCTCAAGTGCCGGTATGCAGAGAACTTTTCTGAGCCGGTCATGCATTTTCCAGCACCAAGGTGCCCGAGTACTAAAAAGAAAATGCTCTTTATGTAGCGCTCATTTCTTTCCGCTTGAGGACCTGCTGCAGCGGAATCAGAAAAAACTACAATACCGGGTAGATGATTAGTAACCATTGGGGACCAATCACCTACCCGGTATTGTAGTTTTTCCTGGTACTGCCGCTTTCACTTCTTTTGCAGAGCGCAGGATCCCTGGTTCCAGGCTGAGAAATACATAGTGAAGATTTTTTTTTTTCATGTCAGTTGTGGTTCACTGTGCGGTTATTATCCGGTGACTTTGTACTCCCCTCCTCCCCCCCCACCTTTTAAGAATTATCCCCTTTAGATATATTCCTTATCAGGGCCCTTTGCAAAGCCTGTCCCTTTGTAAGGTGTATCTGCACCAAACCCACCTAAGTGGTGACTAATCATCTACCCGCTATTGTAGTTTTTCCTGGTACTGCCGGTTTTACTTCTTTTGCAGGCCACATAATCCCTGGTTCCAGGCTGAGAAATACATACAGAAGATTTTTTTTGTTCACTCCATGACCTACTTTCTTCGCACCCACTTTCCCCTCCCCAGGATTTGTTCCTCGGAAGCAAAAGCGTATTTAAACCCCTGTCAGTAATGATCGGTTTGCCCAGACGAAGACACGTCCACTTGTCGAAACGTTGGCTCGACCTGCGAACTGAGGGGTACCCCTTTTAACCTTGTTCAGTGCTCCTTCATACCGTGTAAACCATCTTCCTCTCGTTCTACCGTTCTGTGTTATTCATGAATGAAAGGGCTAACAGCTATTGAGCCCAGGGGAAGCAAACAAGATTCTTTAGGAGGGATGGCGGGGTGGAGAGGTATTACCTTGATCAATGTTAAATGATGTGAATATCGTATGGCTGCAAGATAAGGAAAGCCAACCGCATCGCGCTGATGGGATGTGATGCGATTCGATGGTCATGATTTGGTTTGCATGGCAGGGTTTAACGTCCCAAAGCGACTCAGGTTATGAGACATGCCACATTGGACATTACCGGGAATTTCGACCACCTGGAGACCTTTGTCCAGTGACATCGCACAGCACAAGGGCGCCGTGCTTTTTACCTCCATTGAAAACAACCATCACGAACGGGATTCGAACCCGCATTCTGGCGCACAGTAGTCGAATGCCCTAACACTGCACGATCACAGCGGGTCGATAAGTGGTTGTGGTGTTTGCATCGCACCTGCGGCATTTGTTGATGCTCTTGTCTTTAAGCATGAAGAATATTAGCCTAAATCATCATTTTTTTGTTGATCAAGATCATTAAAAATTCTCTTAGGCTTTCGTTGGTATTAGTAACTGTTGGCTACCCTTTTATACCACAACGAAACCCTTGTTCCACTTAATTTGTCATGCATCAGAAGTTACTCATTTCACGAATCGGAAAAAGCTGAATTCAACATTGTGCTTCAGATGAAATTAAATGAAACGCGCGAATCCCGCTAGTTCGTCAAAGTAATTTACGTTGCCGACTCACCTAGCACTTTCGCGAAAATCATTTGGTAAATCTTTTTATGTACGCCCCGTATGTCTGACAAGTTTACGAAACGAATGTGGCGGTGAAGATCGAACAGTCAGGGGTATTCGATACACTAAAACGTGATGACACAATCCCATTGGATGATATCAACTTATCGTAGTGGTTGTCATTTTTGTGCGCTTGACGACCCCTTAGGAATTCTCTGCCTCCCATACTGCGAGTCGCCACATGGCTCACAGCACTGCTGTATCCCCCAGGCGGTGTTACATTCATCGTGTTTTCGCTAGATACAACCACGAATTGATTCCAGGAAGTGATAGTATTGCAGTGACGCATTAGAATCTCGGTTTATTTATCGGCCGCCGCCACGCAGCCTTATCACTCTGATATAACGCTGGGATCGATCTTGTATTTTGTTCATGCGCGTTGTCGCGAGACGTGGGTTTATCATTTTCTTTGTTACAGAAGACGCTTCTAAATGCATCTCGAAAGATTCGAACCGCGCGCGTATGTTGCTTCAATGTCCCAGGGTATGCTATTCACCATTTTCAGCTTTATCTTGATCTTTCTTTGCGATTTTAGCTCAAGCGCTGCAGGCTCAATCGGGTATTCTATGTTGACGACCAGCGACCACGTTCGCTATTATTGCCGCATAAGCAGCACAACGAAGAAGGATGTGTAACCTCCACGAGCATCGACGACACACTGAACCGGCTCTGCAGCACAAGGTACTTCTCTTCGATGGACCTGAAGAACTGCTACCTGAAAACTGATGTCGACAAGAGAGATCGCGCGAAGACCGCACATCACCTCACCGGACGGCGTATTTGAGTTCAAGCTTCTGCTCCGCACCAGCGACGTTTCAGTGAGTAATGGACATAGTGCTGGCGAGTGGACGTGGCAGATTTGTCTCGTACACTTAGTTGATGTTGCTGTCTTCTCCATAGCTTTGAAAGGCGTAGGCACCGGAAAAGGCTTCGGACAGTCTCGAAGCAATCAATTAATCGGGGCTAACGTTCACACCAGATAAATGCCACGAGGAACTATGGGTCCTAGGTCACATGGTTACCAAACCCTGATGCCGGATGCCCAAACCCGGAGAAAACAACTGCAATCGTACAGTTTCCACCGCCTGTCAACAAGGAAGCTGTGCGCAAAAATTCTTTGGATGGTTCGCATACTAAAGACGCTTTGTGAAACTTTTCACACGTCACCGAAGCGTCGACACAGCTTACAAAGGCTGACGTAATCTTTATATGAGAAGCGCTACAAAGAAAAGCCTTCCATGAACATTAGCTCCGCGTACAGTCCCCTTCTGTCCAAGGCCACTTTGATGATACGCCGAGGCTGAAATTCACACCGACGCAAGCAGTTTGGGCCTATGCGCCGCTCTAGTTCAAAAGAGCGGTGGATAGGGAAATGTAATCGCCTACGGTACCAGGTCCCTTTCAAAAGCTGAAGTCTATTGCTCGAAGACCGAAAAGGATTTCCTCGCGATCATCTGGGCCACTTCAAAGTTCCCTCTCTGTATATACGGCCGACCATTCATGCTGGTAGGCGATCACCATGCGCTCTGCTGGCTGGAACATTTTAAAGACCCCTACGGCGGCTTAGCCCGCTGGATCCAACGTCTTCAAGTATTTGACGTGACTGTAGTCTACAAGTCTGGCCGCAAGCATTCTGACGGAGACTGCTTATCCCGTGCTCCCGTCGATGCTCCCCCTGAAAGACGACGACACCTTTTCGGGAATAGTAAGTGCCAGCAACTTCACACAACATAAGCGATCAGGCCCTGAGTTGAAAGACCCAGCCGATTGAAGCAAGGACGCTTCGCCTGCTGTGTTCAAGTGTGAGTTGTCGTCGTTCGCCTCAAGCAATGACGTCCTTGGGAAGAAGTGCTTCGCTCAAACAAGACCGCGTAGCTTCTTGTGCCTAAACCATCAGGCTGGAAATTCATCCATTGTGCGATGAGCTGACAGCAGGCCATCTCGCGTTTCCGCGCACGTTGCAGCGAATCCAGGAGAAATACTACTGGGCGCGACTGCCTGCCGATGTTGCCCATTAAGTGAAAACGTACCGTGAGTCTCAGCGACGCAAGACGACGCCGATCAGGCCACCTGGGCTACTGAACCCGACACTGCCGTCTACTATGCCCTTTCAACAAATTGCGATGGATCTACATGTTCATTTCCATCTTCATCTACGGTTCAAAGGTGGACTGTGTTGGCCACTGACTACCTTACTTGGTATACTGATGCAAAAGTACTGCCCAATGGTACCGCCGCAGAAGCGGCCAAAGTTTTGTCGAACAAATACTCTTGCAACACTGCGCCTCAGAAGTGCTGATAACGGACAGGTGGACCGCATTTACGGCGTACAGAGGAAGCCAGACGGGTCACCCGGCTGCGTATAAAATACCACCAACACACCGCCGCCCGACAATACTACTTGCGTCGACGATATAGCACAGACCGGGAGAACAAGTGTGACTTTAGTGAGAAACGCACTGAGGTGCATCGGACCATACAGATTCCTTCAGCATATCGGACAGCTTGACTACGAAGTCATCCCCAACAGCACAACATCCCAGCGGCGCCGTATAAGCGTTAACGAATGCATGATGTTTAAACATTCTCATGTTTATGTTTACGTTTTTCTGTATAATTTGAACATCTAGGCGATGTTTTTTAAAGAAGGAGTAATGCCGCGAACTATTGAAATCTCTGTTAATTCTTTTATAGGCCACCGGCATGCTATTACAGGGAATGGATCGATTATGTGCTGTGTTTGTTCATGCACGTTGTCGTGAGACACGGCTTTATCATTTACTTTGTTGCAGGAGATGCTTCGAGATTTATCTCTAAAGATTCAGGCCACGCGCGTGCGTTTCTACCATGTTTCAGAGTACGCTAGTCCTCGTTTGCTGATTTACCTCGATCTTTTTTAGCCGCCTTTAAATCAAACGCTGACGAGTAAAACGGCATTCTCTGATCGGATACCAGCGAGCACGATTGCTGTTATTTACGCCGCCGACTTGTTTAGTTCTTCTTCGGGCACAAGTTAGCCCAATAAAGAGTTTCTTTAATGCTTACTGTTTATCGGTTGCTTTCGACCTTGTCACCGCGGCGTTACATATAATTTAATTTGCACCATTGTTGGAAACGTTGGTACAGATAAGCACAATCATTAATCCGCGGTTTTTAAAGATATTAAAATTTAAATTCAACTGTTCCAAGCTTACTTTTAAATGCTTAGATGAAGAGCGATGCTTCTCTTCTCAAACCCCAGATTGAACTTTTTTTCTTCCTGAGTATGGTTTTACAAACATGGCTAGGTTATGATGCATAAAACTACACTGCACGCATATAATTAGGTTTAGCCTATACAAATAGCATTTCGTTATAGTTATCTCATTTATTCTTTTAAAGCTACTTTAAGAGTATCGTTACAGACACAAAGGACTCCTGAAATGCTACCTGTGCAAATATTCTAATGCAACAAATCCATAGAGGTTCTCGTCGTGAGTACTCGAGTCAAACTTGAAGCCTTTCAGTGAAGCCGATAATTTACAAATAACATCTTAAAAAATTGCCAATTACGTTACTTCCTATTGCAAAATATGAGCGCAGCTCATCAGCTGTTTCACCTTTTCGATAAATTGAGGCAAAGATTTTGAGCAAGACATGTATGTACAATTACACACAACTTTTCGTAATTTCTCACACTTATTCCTTCAAGAAACGCTCCGCTATCAGTTCTTGGCTTTCATGAAAGAAGCTTTGTGGTCGGAGAAATAAAGAAGCAATTAAGTTACCGGGAGGTTGCGGGAGGCAGCGTGTGGGTCCATAGGAATGTTGCGCTACGAACGTATAACAGCGACTGACTGCTACCGCTGATGCCGCTAGCAAGTGAAGAGAACGTGACTCTGCGTTTCGGCTTGGGATGCACGCCTCGTGATCCACTGATAGCGAGCCGGCGTTTCGGCAACCAGAGAGCACCCTCGCCGCCACGCAGGAGAGGTACAAACAGCAGCGAACGGGGGAGCGCGCGCAGCAATGAGACACCACGCGCTGTAGGCGTCTCGCAGGAAGAGGGGGACTGAGCTGGTTAACTATATGGGGGGTGGAGCTGGTTATGAGGCCGACGACGAAGCGAAACCCAGAAACGGGGGTCGCATAGCTGCGCTCTTAAATGCTCCTGGTGTCCACTCGCAACCGACCGCGACGATGCATACCTGAGCGTAGCTCTCTCCAATGATGTCACTGGGGCTTCTGGGTGCTCCCGTTCGCTGGACGCGTCCAAGTTACGCAGAAGGAACGGGAAGTGGGTGGGGCGCGTCGCGACTTGTTTTCTTCTTTTTTGCTTATACTGCAGTGTGAATTGATCTGAGGAGGGAGGGGGAGGAGCATCATTTCTGATGGCCCATATGTTCGGTGCTAATGAAGCTAGCTTTGATGGTTTGTGGGGTTTAACGTCCCAAAGCAACTCAGGCTATGAGAGACGCCATAGTGCAGGACTCCGGAAATTTCGACCACCTGGGGTTCTTTAACGTGCACTGACATCGCACACCACACGGGCGCCTTGCTTTTCGCCTCCATCAAAAAGCTGCCGCCGAGCTTTTGAATCGTTTGCTTTGCGGAAAATATTTATGGGATACCATTGCTCGTGCGCGTTTCCAAGTTTCGTAAAAAGCTTCTTAAGGGGCCTTTAACAGGCCGTTCATTCTGAGTTTCTGTTTATTACTCAAGAATTGAGTTCTCTCACAGCACTAGAATAAAAGCATCACTGTAAATGATCTCGAAATATTTGATTTCTCAGTTCCGCAGCGCCGCAGCTCATACTGAGACCAAACGGTCTCCCACTTGGTTGATACAGATACCAATACAAACGTTCTATACTTTCTAATAAGCGTAAAGCAACTGTAAGTTATTGAAGAAACAATCGCAGTGGCCTATCATGCGTGCGGAGAGGCTCGTTTTGCATCAACTGGTCTCCAAAATCTCGTGACGGTCACTGTAAGTGGCCTCCTATTCCTTCCAGACCTCAGGCGACATATAGTTATCGTACTGAAAGACACAGCTCAGTCGCATAGCAGACTCTGTGTTGGTTAACGAAGCCATGCCAATCTTCAATTAGGCCTACTACTTAGAGGCCGTCGTCCACCAGAGGATTAAGAAAGAGTTTAAATTAGGCAGATAAATTCAGGTTCAGTAAACGCGCCCAATAATTTGTCCTTTTTGCAATCTTAAAGTTGGTTTTAAAGTCTATAAAAAGGCTGTGCCTAATTTCAGTCCCACGACCCACCTCGGCAATTGCAAGGCTCAACGAGCGCTTCCTCGAGGCAGCCCCGGAAACAGATCCTACACGCCGGACCCGCTGACAGGCTGCTGGGGCTTCCATGCACGGCTCCCTCTTCCGCATCTTCTGGTCCCGGTGACACCGCCGCTTCAGTAGTCGACTCGCATGCGAAGGGCTCTTCAGTGCTCATGTTGCTTCGTCACTGAGACTTGCAGTGGCGCGCAGACTGCGATTGATTCGGCGGTATCCCTGCCGGGAAATATTTGGCTGCTTGCACACTTGGAATGAGGTAGAATATACTTTTATGCCGGGAACATCAGTGGGACATGCGATATGGCAAAGTTTAGCGCAATAGTTTGAGCCCGGTATTCATATTGCCACACAATATTTCCTTCTTAAATATATTAACTGAAACGGTTGTCCCTTTTATGCCACAAACAAGTGGTCTTCTGATGTTCTCTAGCACCCGTGCCACCCAACCAAAAAGTGAAATATACTTGCAGACTGACTGCAGCATCAGTCTCTGACATCACATCACATCACCTCTCAGGACCATGGTTTATAAACATTACAAGATTTTATGCTCAAACCAAAATCCTTTTACATTAAATCATCACTCCCTCTGTGCTAAAGTATTTCTCTTACAGTTGCTACAAATGCAGTTGCGTAAAGGAAGCATGCTTAGTACTTTCGTCATCGATGTTTTGCAGTGTTTGGCTTAAGCTTCCTAAATGTAGTACTTTATTTATTGTTCGATATGTAGTTACCCTATAAAGGTCTACAGCAAGCTTTCTCGGTCTTGTCTATGGTTCTCAAAAATATAGGCACGTATGCATGCGCCTAGTATGATGCCTCCGTGCAACACAAGCTGTGAGCGTTGGCCAAACGCATTCGCAAGTATGTCGACAACCAGGCATACGTACGCTTTTCTGAATCGTGAGTGAACAAATGTCAACTGCCGGCTGCAAACCCGCGAAACGTAGCCGTCTTTTATTAGGGCAAAAGCAATGTAGCCAATGTTTGCGCAGGAAGTGTCGACAAAATGGTTTACCGGAAGTTGGCCTCCTCGTGATGTCATCACCAGTGACGTCAACTCGTCAATGACCGAATTAGCTGTAAGTGACGATGGAGAGAACTAGTGTGTCATCAACGTGGTTTGAGTCATTAGTGATCTTCAAGGAAAGTGTCGAGTCATGTAAACTAGGAATCATGTGAGGCATGGGTAATGGCTGAAAAATTGCTCGGCCATGCACAGTGGGTAAGTAGAAGTAGGAAGGGGCCGATCAGAAGTCACAAGAGCCGGGCCAGCGTTATTGCTTTCGCATTCTCCTTATGTAGTTTCTGCAGTGATCTCGCTTTTTTGTGCTCTCCAAGCAAATTGCTATGTATAGCAGCTTGCATTATTCCGAAGATTTTTCTATCACCTGATTGATAGTATGCATACCATCGGTAGTAGAGTACACTGACTTTTCCTATTGATTTCTAAAACCATTTGACTCATTCGAAATTTCGGCAGACATACAGGCATTGCGAAATGAAGCTGTAGATCAGCCGTATTTACATTTAGTGCCAGATAGCTATAGTGGCTGCACAGCAACTACAGTTTTGCATAAAGAAAGTACTGAAATTTTTATAAAAAAAGGATTTAGTCATGATGTACCGAGTACTATTCACGGCTTGCTCAGAGGAAGTACTCAGAGAATTGGAATCTGAGCAGTTAGATAATAAGGGTTGGGGAAAATAGTTCAGTAATCTTTGACCAGCCCACGCTCTAGACAAGCCGTACTAACGTGCCTGCGTAGCGAAGGGGTAACGTGAAGGCCGCAGCCCTCGCAGGTGGATTCTAATATCACCCTCCCAGATAGACGAAAATGCCCGAAGTGGCAACTCCCGTCAAAAGTATTGTCAGCGACCCTGACTCCTAATAGGTTCGGCCATGTCAGCTGCCAGCTACCGCCTGCCACTGCCGTGCTCATACTTTGTACTCACAACGCTAAAGCCAGCGGCTGGCCGCCGACGCCGAATTTTCGTCGATCGGTACCTTTAAAGCTATAGCATTAAAAATACACATCTTGGCCGGTGCTATCATATGGGGCGGAGATATGTACGTAAGACTTGGGGCCTTTTTTGCAACGTTCCGCAGACAATCGCAAATTTAATGTGCAACGAAGTCTTTTGTGAGAGTGTTAGTAGACAAGGCCTGGTAGATACAACGACCAAGTTTTATAGGTTTGCGTGTTACAAATGACATCTTTGGCCCCATACCGACTAAACTCCTCTACTGTACAGGCAGCAGCAAAGGTTGATAAGCGGGCATATAAACGCGCAGCCGTGCGGCTGTGCTTCTATTCGCGAACATGACGACTTCTGTGATGTTGGTGCTTCAACTCTTTTGCACTACCACAAGTAAAACAAACCTACCAATTCTCTAAAATTCCATATTATTAACCGTAAGAAGCTTAAATAATACCTCGTATGCAAGAGGTGTGCGTTCACGCCTTTTGCATAGTGTTGCAGCATTATCGTTAGTGCTTCGTTTTAAACTCATTCTTCACCATGATTGGTCGCGAATTTAACCACCCTAGGTGATTTTTGTGCCACAATAATTTCACTTTTGCAAAAAAAAAACGGTCTGCCATGCGCCTGAATGAGAGACCACAATGAAAGTTGGTACGAACCGGCGCCAGTCCTCCAAGGCAAGCGCGAAGCATATTGCCCTTCGTCTTTCTCTATCATTATGGCCATTGGGCAACATTCTTGGAGACATTGTTGCAGGCAAGTAACCTGACTATATTCTTGGCTAATATATTAGCAGTAGACGTTTAAAACACGAATACACTCTATTATTATTATTATTGTTATTATTATTATTATTATTATTATTATTATTATTATTATTATTATT
>JAJIZL010032569.1:0-12607 GCA_023969395.1 Amblyomma maculatum
CCCTGCATGCGGAACTTGTTTTGCTGTTCTCTTAGCAAATTATGCCCGTTATCGTTCCCTTAGGTAAATCAATCAAAGTTGAATTGTCAACCTAGGAAGCCAGCAGTGTGAGTTTGCTTTCCATAGAACAAATTTATGCCCCGCAATTGTGTTGCTTACAGCCTGAGCAAATTTGCGATGGCGACATTACCCTAGAAGCAATGAACAATAATTTCAGAGATATCATTACTGAGTGTGCCGTAGAAGTAGGCGGTAGGATAGTTAGAGAGGATACCGGTAAGCTGTCTAAGGAGACGAAAGAGTTGATTAAGAAACGCCAGAGTATGAAAGCTTCCAATCCAACAGACCAGATCGAAACGGCCGAGATATCAAAGCTAATCAATAAGCGCAAGGTGGCCGATATAAGAAAGTATAACATGGAGAAAATTGAGCATGCTGTAAAGAACGGGGGAAGCCTTAAAGCGGTAAAGAAGAAATTGGGCATAGGTAAAAACCAGATGTGTGCGATAAGGGACAAGGCGGGCAACGTCATCACGAATATGGACAAGATAGTCAAAGTAGCCGAGGTGTTCTATATAGATCTCTACAGTAGCCAAAGTAGTCAGGACCGTAACGAGATTGGCGGGAGGAAAAATCAGTCAGACGTTCCACCAATGACGAAGGACGAGGTCAAGAAAGCATTAGAAACCATGAAAAGAGGGAAATCAGCTGGAGAGGATCAGATAACTACAGATTTGCTGAAGGACGGGGGGATATCGTGCTAGAAAAACTGGCCACCCTATATACGCAGTGCCTGGTGTCATCGACGGTACCGCAGCCATGGAAGCATGCAAACATTATCCTCAATCATAAGAAAGGGGACTCTAAGGACCTAAATATTACAGATCAATCAGCTTACTGTCTATTACGTATAAGGTACTTACTAAGGTAATCACTAATAGAATCAGGACAACCATAGACTACAATCAAGCAAAGGATCAAGCAGGTTTTCGGAAGCGGTATTCTACTATCGATCATATCCATATAATCAATCAGGTAATAGAAAAGTGCTCGGAATATAACCAGCCCTTATACATAGCATTCATTGATTACGAGCATTTGACTCAGTTGAAACCTCGGCGGTGATGCACGCATTGCGAAATCAGGGGGTAGACGAGCAGTACGTGAAAGTGCTGGAAGATATATATAGTGGCTGCACAGCAACCATAGTTCTGCATAAGAAAGTACCAAAATTTCCAGAAAGAAAGGTGTTAGGCAAGGATATACAATCTCCCCAGTTCTATTCACAGCTTGCTTAGATCAAGTATTCAGAGACTTGGAATGGGAGCAGTTAGGAATAAGGGTAGATGGAAAATACCTCAGAAATCTGCGATTTGCTGATGACATTGCCTTGCTAAGCAACTTGGGGGATGAACTGAAAATAATGATTGATGACCTAGACAGGAAATGTAGAAAGGTAGGCTTGAAAATCATTATGCAGAAGACTAAGGTCATGTTCAACAGCCTGGGGAAGGAACAGCGGTTTACATTAGGTAGCGAAGTACTGGAAGTAGTAGGCGAATATGACTACTTAGGACAGGTAGTAACCGCAGATCCGGACCATGGAAAGGAAATAACAAGAAGAATAAGATTGGGATGGAGCGCATTTGGCAAGCACTCGCAGATTATGGCTAGCAGCTTACCGGTATCGCTCAAGAGGAAAGTATACAACAGTTGCGTCTTACCTGTACACACCTATGGGGCTGAAACGTGGAGGCTAACCAAGATACTTCTACTTAAGTTGAGGACAACCCAGAGGGCTATGGAACGAAAAATTATAGGGGTAACATTAAGTCATAGGAAGCGTGCAGAGTGTGTCCGAGAAATAACTCGTTACCGACATTCTAGTGGAAATTAAGAAGAAGAAATGGGCATGGGCAGGACATGTAGTGCGAAGAGAGGATAACCGATGGTCGCTTAGGGTAACAAACTGGATTCCAAGGGAAGGAAAGCGTAGCAGGGGGCGGAAGAAAGTTAGATGGGCGGATGTGGTTACGAAGTTCGCAGGGGTCAAGTGGATGCAGCTAGCATAGAACCGGGTTAAATGGAGAAATATGGGAGAGGCCTTCGCCCTGCAGTGGGTATAGTTTGGCTGATGATGATGATGATGATAAATTTGAGAGGTTAAATGCCATAAATGAAGTCCTTAAAAAATACTAGGGCAAGTTCGCTGTTATTTCCTTCTCCTTCTTCACTAAAAATGATGATTACCGGAATGCGGACTCTCTGGTTCTGACTTGAGCATCAATAAACAGGGAAAACGTATCTCTAACAGATAAAGTTGCCAAGTGCGGTGGCTATTAATTTTCTATCAATGTTCGTGCAGGAAAGACGTTGCCTTTCATGTTACCGCTGGGCCCACATCGAACAAGGTTCTATTCACGGAAGATGAGCGTAAGTACCTGAGTGCAAAACATTTTGTGAGAATGCATCTGACAACATTCGACCAGAAATGCACAGCACTCAACAATATGAAACCACATGCCTAGAATGATCATTTGATACGACTACACGGTGAGGACAACGTCTCTTGTCCGTTATTTCTGTACATGAACTGCACAGTAAAAACAATAATGCCCACAGTGATGATAGATGAGGCGTCAATTGCATTTATGCAAACGTATAAAATTGCAAAGTGTATATACCAGCATACTGACGAAAACAGCACTCGCTGAAGTCACAGACGAAAAAGAAAAAGAAAAACAAAACATAAACACATTGGCGTTTCGGCACCGCTACGGGTGGCTTGTTCACAATGGAAATGAAACGATATGGGCCGTTGCTTATGAAGTTAAAGTGTTGCGTACAAAGTGCCCGTACATCTCGGGTAGATTTCCCCGCGTCCTGTTTATCGTTTCGCTTGTCATTTGGATGTCTAATGATTCCTTGAGTAGGCGGGTAGATAACAGTTTTTCCCTTTCAAGTATCCGCGCGGAATCCCAGTCAATCAGGTGGCCCGTGTCTTGATTGTGCTCTGCTAGAGCGTTAGAAGTCACTTTTTTATTCTTTACGTCACGTTGGTGTTCCTTCAACCGTCTTCTGAAGTCGCCAGTTTCGCCTATGTAGGAAGCGCTGCAATCTTTGCAAGGAATCTTGTAAACGACGCCAGGGTAGCTTGTCTTCTCCAAAGGGTCTTTGACCCGTACCAGATGATTTCGGAGCTTGCTGGATGGTACATGGGACACTTGGACGTCGTAGGCAGCGAATATCCTGCATAAGGTTTCGCTGACGCCCTGGGCATAAGGAATGACAGCACGCTTTTTCTTTTCTCTTCTTTCTCCGGTTGGAGGGGCTGCAGCGCGTAGTTCTTGCGAACGGAGGACTTGGGAAGGGTATCCGTTTTCTTTAAGGTCCTTCCATACATGGCTCAGTTCGCGACGTGTTTTTCTTGGGCTTGAGCAAATCCTGAAGGCCCGATTAAAAAGCGCCTAGGCAACCGATCTCTTATGCCCTAATGGGTGCGCTGAATGAAAATTCAGATATTTACCCGTGTGGGTAGGCTTTCTGTATACACTCGACGCTAAACCGTTTCTTGTTCTTTCAACAAGGACGTCAAGGAAGGGGAGTCGCCCGTTGACTTCTGCTTCCATAGTGAACTGGACGCTTTCTTGAAACGAGTTAAGGTGCCGCAGGAATCTTTCGGCATCCTCTCGACGGATGAGGCAGAAACAATCGTCAACGTAACGAAGGAACAGTCTTGGTGGAGGGTCGAATGACGTCAGTGCGCGGTTTTCAATCGTTTCTAGGGCCAGGTTGGCACAAATTGCATTTCATGAATACCAAATCAACAAAAAATCACACAAACGGTATTTACATACGCTATTTACATATGATACACTAAAAGTCACGCATACACAACAAAGGCTCCAGCCTTGAGAGCCACTCGGGAGGATCTGCAGTAGCTTTCTGGATAGCCAAAAACATGTCCATGCTTTCCAGGGTGTGGAAGTAACAGAGGTTCAAGAGATCAAGATCCTGGGGCTGAGGCTACAAACAAACTCTGGAAACGCTCCAGCAATAAAAAAATCTGAAATGGGCGGTTCACCAACCAGCCAGACTAATGCAAAAAATCACTAATAGAAAACGAGGCATGAAAGAACACGACCTCTTCAAACTCATCGACGCCTTCATCATAAGCAGGATTACATACTCCCTCCTGCACTTAAAACTCCAAAGAAACGAAGTTGAGAGAATCGACGCCATCATTAGAATCACTTGCAAAACACCAGGGCCTGGTTCCCTCGACTCCTAACGAAGACTCGTGGTCCACAATACCTACGAGGAACTCAAAGAAGAACAACGAACTGCCCAAATAAGGCGCCTATCCAGCACGCCCTCCGGTAGGACAATACTTGAAAGATTAGGTATTGAGGGCGAACCCCTGCAAGACCTCCCTCAAACTATTCCACGCGATATTCGAAAGAGGATCACCATCAAACCTCTTCCTCGGAACATGAACCCACGCCCATCAAGGCCGAAGAAAAGCACGAGCTAAGAGCCTGCACAAAACCCTGAGCCGGCTACAGGATGTCATCTACGTCGACGCCGCAGAAGACGCGGAAGATCCTAACAAATATTCGATATGTGGAGTCACACAACCCAACACTAACCCAGCGAGACTCGTTATGGCGGAGACTGTTTCCACATCCAGACCCCTAGTGGAGGAGGAGGCCGCCATCGCCGCGGCCATCGCTTTTACTAATGCAACAACCATAGTAAGCGACTCCAAACTGGCAATCAGTAACTTTGCTAGAGGTAGAGTCTCCAAACCCGCCTCACAAATACTCAGTGAAATGAGAGAATCTCCTCTCGAGAGAGATATCGAATTAATATGGAACCCAGCTCATGCGGGGAATCCGACAAAATGAGGCTGCGCATCAATACGCTCGAGAATTAGCCGGCCGAGTGGTGGCGCAAAATCAGGAACCGGAACCCTTCGGTGAGCCAGCCGTATTATACCACGAACTCACTGCACATTACAAAGCAATGAGAAGAACACTCCCACCACCCAATAAAACACTGACCTGACAACAACAAGTAATATGGAGACAGCTACAGACGGGGACCCTCGCGAATCCTAACTACATGTCAAAATTCGTAAATAAGGATATGAATCCCTTCTGCCGGTTTTGCGGGGAGAAAGACAACTTCGAGCATATGATCTGGGCGGGCAAAGTCCATAAGCCTCCCTAGAAACTCTTACCTGATCCCTCTAAAGATGCTTGGGACAAGCTAAGGTCCAGTGATGACCCTGGCATTCTGTTCAAGGCCGTCGAATGGGCCGGCGTTGCCAAAAGTCTCCACGGTCTGCGCCACGCTAGCTGACTTCCCCTATTCCTCCCACTTATTGTGAATAAAGTTTTATTAGCCTCAGCCAAAAATAAATTCTGACAGGCCGGAAATTTGCCCACCAGAACCTTGTCGGTAGAAACATTTTTGCAGAAAGAGGGAGTATTTATACCCTGGGGATCCCACTGTTTAATATGCAGGCAGCCAGAAACAAAAGACCGCGTTTGTTCGCACTGTTGGAGAGGGGTATATTTTTGGGATGTATTGCAAAGAACGCTAATGAAAAACATTTTCCACTAGACACTCATAGCATCCGGTACTTATGCATAGAAAAAGTGAGGATGAGGTACCATTTGATTTAATTATGCTCATGCGCGTCCGCTGTATATGGCGCTCAAGAATGCTGGTTACCATTGTGGTAAAGATGTACCAAGCAAAGAATTTCGCTAGTGCTGACAAGGGCGCTGGAAGACTGTAAAGATGAGAAAAGAATGAAGCAACTAGAAGCAATCGCCACAGAACAGTGTCATGTTGAAGCGACAGCCTATCTTATGCACTAGTTCACTTTTATATAATAATTTCGGGCTCTAAACTTTAATAGCATGTTCTGAAACCTTTGATCTCATTTTACTCAGTTCGCACTTTTTGCAAGAACACAACCATTAGGAAAACTACCATATTCAAACTTTTCCGCCAAAGGCTACTTTCAAGGCAATTTCTCAACTAAGTTATTGTTGGGAACAAGATAAGGTGCTTTTGGGAAATCCTAATTATTGTAAAAGAAAAAAAAGATCAAATATGTGACATGCAATGCTAACAGTGAAAAGTGACTGCCAGTTCTTCACGGAATAGACGGCGGTCTGGTAAAGGTACGGTTAGGAAGCGCCACAACACTTCTTGGAAGCTTTTATTCTTTTGGTTCAGAGGTGGTTGACTGATAAATATATGATAAACACATGCAAGCGCGTTGTATAACAGCCGCTTTAGCATGTCATCAAATAAACACATAAATGAGCTTGCCGGTAAAGTGTCATGGCGGACAGATTTAGAAAAGGACCAACAAGCCACTTACCGAGGCGCTCCTGTCATGCGCTATTGTTTAAAATAGAGATAAATTTGTTTCCTACGAAGTACTCCAGGTGCGAAAAAAAAAATGACGATTCCGCACATATCTGTGCGGTAAAGTGGTCCTCTGGAAAGAATGTGGGCATCTTGCCAGGAATTCGTAGCTTACGAGAGCGCACACGAACAAACAGGGAGAACTAACACAACTGGCGCTCACGTGTCAACTCCAAGAAGGTACGCATATATAGCGAAAGAAAATGGGCAGAACAATAAAAACACAAGCGTAAAAACACCCATATGCCAAAATAAACACAATAATACAAGTAAATATAAGTGACACGAAAACCATCGCCTAAACAACCGGAACCAAAATCCGCCATACACGGCTCGAACTAGCGCTCACGTGTCGAACACAACCAGACTCATGTGTACACAGCACAACGCACTGTGCACAACATTCAAACATCGAGTCTATATCTTCGCCATACCAGCCGTGCACACCAGATGTCGATTACTTTTTTTAGGTTATAATGATATTTAGTTATTTATGGTTTTTTGCGTGCGTGTAATAGCCTTGTTTTTGTGGTTTTTATTTTAGTAAATATTTTGTTTTTGCTATGTGTGTGTCCAATCTTGGAAAAGTTGAAGTGAGCGCCCAATGAATTTCTTCTCTCTGTCCTGGTTACTGCGGTCTAATAAGCTAGGTGTCATTTCAGACATTGCATTGGAGCCCTTCACACGCAGCACTTTATCAGGATGTCTTACTTGAAAGGTTTAGTTAGAGAGAATCTTTACAGTGTTGTAATTCTTTTTCCAGATCCTGATGTTACAGAAATTGCTGAAATGATGTACGCCAACCCCCGAAATAATTGCTTTATACTGCAATTTCCATACTTCGGAAAGCGTGAGTGGCACCCTTATTACAGTGTCATATATAGATTTCTGGTGCCTAACAATCACAGTGCAGAGTAATCTATAGCAATACGGAAATATCAGCTAGTTAGTAATCTATCGAGTAAGCTCTGTTTATACTTTTCAATATTATACCACAAATAGTTGTAAGCCGAAAAACGATAATTTTAAATTATGCGCTTCGGCTTCTAGCTCTATGACTTTGAGAGGAATCCCTGCATTCATCAGTTCCTTTCACAGACTATTGTTTGGTAAAACTACAAAACCAGCCTATTATTATTCATCGGGTTATATTGTCACGTGCTGGTGACAAGGTCGATGACACAAATGAAGGGTCGGTGATTGCACTGAAGAAACTCTTTATTGGGCTGAATTGCGCCCGCAAAAGAACTAAGCAACTCGGCGGAATAGCAACACTCATGCTAGTCGATCGTAGAACAAAGAGTGCCCGTCGCACTCGCCGACGCTCAATTTAAAGGCTGCTCAGAACAATCCAGATAACGTCGCAAACTGCTACTAGCACAAGCTGGAATATTGTAGAAAGACACACGAGTGGCCGTAACCCCCGAGACAGATCTCGGCGCATCTTGCGCTACAACGAAATTGATAAAGGTGCGACTCGCGACATCGAGTATTAACAAACAAAGAATACAAAACTGATACGCGATCAGTGTGACAAGGCCGCATGCCGGCGGCTGTTAAAAAAACAACAAATACAGTTTTAAATGTTTCGCGGCATTACTCCACCCTTAAATAAACATCGCCTCGATGTTCCAAAACAAAGCAACTTAAACATAACTACTACACCATTTAAACACCACAGATTGTTTAACGCGCGTAATATGGCTTCAGTCGTACAACATGTGCAAACTCCTGAGCATGCGCATCGCCGTTGTGATGCTGACGTTCCGTCGGGAATGACTTCATAGTACAGTGGCTAGAATACTAAAGTGTGATTACCGCCAAGCGGCGCCTATGGGGAGCATTGAAGCCGTCTGGTGACGCTTCTGCTAGATGGCGCGCCTTCTGGCTTACACGTCAGGTCGGCGTATGATACGCATGCTTGAACCCTGGAGTGTGCACGTGATGTGGGCGCTTTGCGTTGCTTTTTGGGGCAAATTCTGCCTCACGGTGTATGATGAGCCGGCGACAAAGTCATTGTTTTGTACCTTGTTACAAAAGCGGGTACAAATCGTACTAGGAATATTTGTTCTGCGTGCGAAATTATTGAAAGGCGCAACACTGCTGTTTGCGAGTTGCTTTGGAAAATAATTACTGTTACGTCAGCTTTGGCACGTTATTGACGGCGCAACTGCTAATGTTATTTGATAGAACGATCGTGGGTGGCCCCCTTGTACGGCGTGTTCCGGACCATTTTTCTGATTGTGCCTTGATATACATGTGTCAAAAACCGTTTGAAGGAAAATAATCATAAGGTGAAGCTGTGCCTATCCTTCAGCACTGCCACAAAGGCGACGACATATAACGATTAAGGGGCTGCGGCCACTGCCATGTGAGGAGCCTGATGACCTGACGGCCAGTTCTGAACATAAACTGGCTTTTAATCACATGCATGCACGCAAGGACGTTTCTGCTACGTCATAAAGGTTCGTGAGATCAGTGGGGTGTCACTGAATGTAGCGTGCAGTGTGCGCCTAACCGCTGATCTGGATCTCCTGGGCGCCGATCGAGCAACATATACAATAACACATGCAAAGAAGGTATCGGGAAGCTTGTTAGCAAGGTAACACAACACACTAATAGAACACTAAATGAATTCACAAGTAGTATAAGTGATAACATAACATACATCAAACGCAGCGCTGGTAAACGCACGAGGTCTGGAAGAAATATATCACAACATCATTTCAACAGCACTTTGGAAGCCAGGTGCACAAACTACATCATTCGGAGGCTTATTCCAGTCCAGGATTGTTTTAGGGAAAAAACGAACACTTAAATACATTATTGCGGCATTGATAACTCAGTCGTTTTCGTGTTGTCTAGTCTCTCCGAAATGTAATATGGCTGCTTTAGATAAGTGTTTTTAATAATACCGGTACAATCATTGTAAATGTTGTACAAGAACTTCAGCCAGCAGATTTTTGTTCGGGTTGCTAAAGTCTTCCACCCAATACGGTCGCGAAGTTCAGAGCTGTTGATACGAAACTGATAACTGCCAGTTATTTAAATAACGCCGCTGAAGAACTGAAAAAAACAACAACAAACAAATGGCGGTAATTTAGAAATTTTCCCAATGCTTCAGTGCATGCTAATCAATTATAGAATGAAATTTCGTTGTGCAGCAGAGTGTTTCTTCTTGTCTCACAGGCCGAGGCTCTTTATTTTTCTTTCCTTTTCTGCCTCAACATAACATATGTCTCACGAAGTAAAACAGCCAAATTAAGCAGCCCAGGCAAAATCAGTAGCGAAGCAAGACAGTAACTGCGAAAACAATATTACTACTATCCCTAAGTGATTCTTCAGTTGCTTAACTATTTATTCGGAAAACAACAGAATTCACGGTGAAAAAAAATTCAGGGGTGGTTTACTAGCACGGATATACATGCAATGTTTACAGCTCATGTTTAGAAAAGTATTGCCTCCTGTAGCTTTGTTATGCCATGCCTTGCCACGTTTAGCTAAGTACTTAAATAGTTCCTTGGGTTTTCATTAGAATTAAGGAGACCTAATTAACGTCTTTAGTGCCACTGTGTCATATAGGATGAAGCCAACGACCTTCGATCAAAGCGCAGCTTGAAAGACTGGCAGCTTAATACGTGAAAAAAAAACAAACAAAAAAACTGGGTACCGAAAATGCGGAGTGGTCTATCTAGCACTGTGGCCAGCAAAGGTAATCTTTTTACCTTGGCCCATGTCTGGTGGCAGTTACTGGCGGCAAGTTTTTCTTGGAGGGATTGCTCAAAGGAGTTTTTAAAGCAACCCCGGCGAAATCCCGCTTAGAATGCTGGTTGTAATTCTTCCGCTTAAAAATGGCCGCTGCATAGAATAATAAAATTACATCGGCATGACTTACATAGTTGACAAATAAATAAAGATGCCATGTAAAAGTGGAGGTCGCAGTAAGAGCAGAAAGTATACATCGGATCTTGAAGGGATGTCTCAAACGCGGCTGATTAACCGAGCGGCGAGCAGACGACACGCAGAGAACGGACGAGTAAGCGTTTGTCAGCGCCCCCTGGATCTCCCGTTCCGGAGCATCGCAAAAGGGCCTCAGAGTCGGCAGCGCGGTCCGCATACTTCCCCTATTCTAGCCACTGTATTCATAGTCCAGCGGTCCAACGAGGCGACGAGGCAAACCCACACTTGGTCTCCTGGATTGTACTCTGCGTGGCGTCGTCGTAAATTGTATCGACGGCTGTCGGTGCGCTGTTGGTCTTTAATACGCAGCCGTGCGAGTCGTGCTTCCTCTGCACGCTGCAGGTAGGCGGCGACGTCACGGTTGTCCGCGCTGGTTACGTGCGGCAGCATTGCGTCGAGCGTCGTCGTGGCCTTCCTGCCGTACATACGCTTGAACGGGGTCGCTCTAAGCGTCTCCTGGACTGCCGTGTTATGCACGAAGATCACGTACGCCAAGATGGCGACCCAAGTCTTGTGTTCAGCGTCGACGTGCATGGCCATCATGTCCGCGATCGTTTTGTTCAGGCGCTCCGTAAGGCCATTGGTCTGGGGATGATACGCAGTTGTTCGTCGATGGCTTGTGTGACTGTATTCCAGGATGTCTTGAGTCAACTCTGCCGTAAACGCCGTTCCCCTGTCCGTGATGAGCACTTCTGGGACGCCGTGTCGCAAGAGAATTTGTTCGACAAAAAATTTGACGACTTCTGCCGCGGTACCATTTGGTAGAGCTTTTGCTTTGGCGTAACAGGTAAGGTAGCCAGTGACCACGATGATCCACTTGTTACCTATAGACGAAGATGGAAAGTGGTCGAGGTGATCCACCCCAATTTGTTGAAAGGGCAGGTCTGGGGGCGGAATCAGGTTTAGTAGTCCTGCTGGTCGGATCGGCGGTGTCTTGCGTCGTTGGCACTCACGACACGTCTTTACGTAGTGAGCGACTTCGGCCAGCAGTCGCGGCCAGTAGTACGCAACGTGCGCGCAAATCCGACATGGCCTTCTGTGGGCTCATCGTGCAACGCCTCCAGAATTTCCTGCCAGAGGATTTTAGGCCCTACAAGAAGCTGCGCGGTCCGGTTGGGTGCGAAGGTCTTCTTCCATGCCCAGCTTTCCGGGACACGGGTCTTAGTTCGGCAAACTGGCACCACGCGCCGTACCCCAAAGCCACGCGTACCCCCGTGAACTCCTCCATTCCCTTTTCTTCTGCCCTTCCTTTCTAGCCTAAGGGAGGACACGAGTAGCGGCCAGAGCTGCCGGGCTCAGCGGTGTTTTTTTTACGTCGCTTCGCAAACAGGAGGGTGGGGAGAATAGAAGGAGACTGCAGCACGCACTTAATTTTTTTTTTCGCCCCCCCCCCCCCTTTTTTTTTTGACGCTCGACCACCGACCACTACCACCACAGGGGGTGGGATGCATGGGCACGGGGAGACAAAGCTCACGCGCGGGCACCAGTCCCTTGCTTTCTCGCCACTAGCATCGTCGCGCGCTTGCTCGCCGCAGCAGTCTCTACTGTCCGAGCGGAGCAGCGAGGAAATCGAGTCGGCAAGAAGGCTGGCACAACGACGATCGCGTCAGCGCTGCACTGGCGCGTTGTATGTACTGTCCCAGCCATAATAATATGGAGCATGCCTCGGTGATAAAAACTCTCGCCGCGCGTAACCTAGCGAATATTAGGAGGTATACAGTTGCATATATTAGTACATGCCGCCGATGCATACACGGAAAAGTTGCGTTTCAAAAGTAATAAAAAAAACAATACCAATTACGACTCCGAAAATTATTCACATTAAATTTCAATTACTTCCGATATGTATTTCATTTAGTCTCAGATTACTTTCCAGTTATACATAAAAAACCAAAACGCAAACTAAGTGAACGAAACTACAACCACTCTCCAGATCGCATTTATTACCACTTTATTTAAGAAAAGCACATTAGAGGCTTTTAAAACGTGCGTGAGGTGTTGAAAACTGCAGTAAGATATTTTCCGTAACGGCAACGAGCCGCCGAATCCATACTGCGCCGCAATATTAAAAATGTAATGCCAATTCAATAATGCCGCTCGATGTCCCAAGAATTCGTCTAATTTCTACTTCTAGCTTGAAGTTTAGAGCTCACTGTTTCGAATTCCACAGCTTCCATACGTTTTTTTTCTTCATGTTTAT